>JAHWFP010120235.1:68702-79837 GCA_023313725.1 Lithobius niger | reverse complement strand
GTTTACAACATGTATAGGCGTTGTGGTTTACAACACCTATAGACGTTGTGGGTTACAACACTTATAGACGTTGTGGTTTACAACACCTATTCTGTAGACGTTCAAAAACGCAACATCTACAAATATTTGTCCTTGGAAGACTGATTTTAGACGTTGCGTTTGTAGATGTTGTGCTTTACAACGCCTAAAACTTCGTTATAACACCCAGAGCGTCCTTATAACGAGTTTTAGGATTATGTAGGTGTTGTAACTCACAACGCCATTTTTGCATTTTTCCAGTTGATTCTTCATTGTTGCAGCCAGTTGTAGTAAGTAATGGTTATTACAATTTGGTTTATTACCGGGCCCTGACCTTCTGACACGCGCCCGGATACCATTCCATTCTATAATTTATTGAGCCCCCAGCCTAATGCTATGCGCCCCAAACCTAAACTTACATAAAATACACTACGCACTGAAACACCGAAACACCGTCCTGGATACAGACTATAATGCAACACAAATACAAATACAAACACAAATACAAATACAAATACTGTTTGCAACAATGGTGAGGAGAATGTGGTATTTGTACTTTCGAGAGATACAACAATAATCTCCGTGGCGAAGCTGAAGAGTGTTTTGTTGCATTCGAGGAGATACAAAGCCTATTTATTCTCCGAGCCATTGTTGCAAACAGTGGTAAAAGTTGTTGTTGTTGTAAATGTTACAGTGAAGTGTTTGTTATGGTGCGGGGTATGGGAAAGAGTAGGCTGCATGATGTTACTGTATGGTGTAGTTATAATAGTTATGGTGTAGTTATAGTAGTTATGGTGTAGTTGTTATAGTGATTTGTATGATGTTAGATGGGGCGTACGGCTTCGGGCCAGGGCTCCGAATAAATAATCGTGAAAAGTTGTTCAGTTGAAGTATGGTTGTATTAGAGGAGCAGAGGTTCTGTATTTGTATTTAGCTATAGTATAGGGTGCATGGCTTTGGGCCACAACCCTTAATAAACAAGTTCGAAAAAGTGTCTTTTAGATTAGATTAGAGCTCTTTTAGATAAGACTGTTGTTCGATTACAACAATGGTCCAACAGTACTTCTGCTTCCTTGGCGGATGTCAAGCAGCAAAAGAGCTGTTACCATTGCCTCCAACTATGTGTATACAGACAGTCCTATTTGTCGTTGGTGTTGTGTGATTTTCGTCATGGAAGCTCTCGGTGTGCTCGATTTATTTAGGGATAGTGACGACAGTCATGAGGCTTTATTAGGCCCAATAAAATGGGCCTAAATCAACATTTGTTGTTCTTTGTTTGGTGAATGGGTATTCGTCGTTCAGGCAAATTTTAGGTTGTAATTTCATTGGATAACAATTGTCACCTACAGACAAATGGAGGACAAACGCTCGCGCCAATTTGGCCTACAGATATTGTAACAGGTAAACTGTAGGCCATAGGATTTATCGTACATATATTTGTAACAATCAGCCACGTGCACAACCACGGTAAACAATCGATGAAAAAAATTTGGAAATTATTATTCAACCGGCCTCCAGAAGCCTGCATGGAAGAACTAAACAAATCATTCAGTCATGTCGGGCGGCAAATTTAAGGCCGTAAGACCTCATAATTGTAGACTTAGTACCCTAAGGTTTAAAACTGGAAGATTTAACTGTAAACCAGAATCGGTTCTCAACAACGAATTAAAGGGACACCCGGCCTGCCTTATAACAGCAACGCGCAGATCGCCATCCGCGCATTTACAGCGCCAAGGTCGGCTGGGGTGGTAACTGCGTTCCTCGCAGCGAGGAACAGGAGCTGCTGTCTCAGTTGGATTTGGGAATATAAGAAACAGAAACTAATTAAAGATTGTGTCGTCACAAACAGGAATGATTCTCGTATTTTAACGTCACAATTTATAATTTTCTAGGGTAGTGTCTTATAATTTTGCTTCGGCGATCTATTGGAATAATTAATTTTAATTTTTACTGCATTAGTCTTTTAGATTTTTCATCTCATAGTAATTACTAACAAACGATTAAAATTAGTACTGCGTACACATAAATAAAACTTTAAGGTTATTGTAGGCGCACAAAGCATCATATACGTTCTGGAAGAGTAAATAAAGTACCCCAATATTCAACAGAAAATCTCCTAACCGCCACATTTGAAAACGGATTTTTAGTAAGCGAAAGACTAACGGTAAGTAAATAGACCTTTGGGGCCGTACTTGATGTGGAGGATCGAGAAAAATGGCGCTGGGAAGTTTATCCCTTTAACCTCTCTTTGGCTGACTATGCTTACCCAATGAAGATACAATGGCAATATTAATTTCCCTGTGCCCAAGCATGGTTCCATCTTGTTTGAATGAGCTCTAAACCATGCGCAATGGCTATTTGCCGTGACGTCACCATGAGTTAGCCAATGACGAACGAGAACAACGGCTGTTTGGCCATCTGATTGGACTAGCCCAGTCACGTGATATGCACGTCACAGCAAACAGCCATGGCGTGTGGTATAATCCGATCTTGTGCGCCTCGCCTATTGTTGCCCCATTGTTATAACATTGTTACATGTTACCTGCCGACCGTGCTAATAAAACGGTAGAACCAAACTAGATGAGGAGGAGTTGAAGAAGGAGGAAGTGTTGATCCCCTGTAACAATTTCTTTTTGCACGGTAGCAATGAATAAGGCTGAGAACATTGATTCTTAAAGCGGTAGAACGGAACTAGAAGAGGAGTTGGAAGAGGAGGAAGTGACGTAAAAGGAAAGTGGAAAAGGCGAGTGGGTTCATTCTTTTGCACGGTAGCAAAGAAAGAGGGAGCTGGTTCATTCTTTGCTTAGATGCTTAGAGTTGACGGGAAACCAGAGTTCTTTTGCACGGTAGCAAAGAAAAAGGGCGAGCGTTCAGCATAGTTAACCTTTCAAGTTCATAAAATCCCCAGTCCGCACCATTGTTGGACAGTCTTGCTTCATTCACTGCGAGAGCCATTATTCCTGGAACGCACTCCCAGAAAGAATTGTGACAGCCACTGCATCAAGCACTTGGAATGGCCAATACGGTCTAATTCAGTGTTAAAGTGTATTTGTTGCATGTTTTCTTTCTTCTGGTATTACTTAATTTAATTTAAACGAACTAGTTAAGCCCTGCGTAACATATATGCCATGTCTAACATTTCCAGCCCCGTGTCATGTCGGCTTTTATTTACTACGTTTGGATTGGTTGTCGTAATGAACGCCTATCCCCGTTAAGCATCATGATCTCCTATACACCCCTGCGCAAGCACTGTCGTTTTTTAGTCTTCTGTACAGCCATACCGGTTGAGAAGACCATTGCAACGACTTTGTTCGTCCGTCGCCTTTTTCAACTTCGCAATGGTACCAGATATTGACGACCACTGTTTACAACGTTAGATTCAGTGTCAAAAGTTAGTTAAATAACATGGCAAATTAAAACATCGTTACCTCCTTATAGCTAATAGACTTCTTCGACGTAACTAAATTAAATAATAACATTTCATCGTCGAATTGAAATCCTAAGGATTAGTGTTAACGCAGCTATAAAAACAAAAACATTTTAGCTTCGTTTAAAAGAGTCTTGTCGCATTGTTGCATGAATGAATAGGCTTACGGTCGAACCAAGTTCTCCATTATAGGCCTATCTGCTACTTACGAAACTAAAGCTGCCGTTAAAAAAATTAGGCTTAAAAATGAAAATTACACGTTACCATGGCAACGTCAAGTTGCTACGAGTCGCTGCTGGCTTTCTCAACAGCGTTTCTCCTGTCCCTTCCCTACTACCACTGATCTATATGGGCTACATTGCGCATTACGTTGTGACACTGTAACTGTGTGCCCGGAGGCATACGGTGTTGCAAAAATGAATAGACTTACCGTATACAATCCAAATCTCCGTTAGTTGCTACTTATACGAAATTAAAGTTTTAAATTAGGCCTAAATGCTGACAATTACGCCTAAAGTATAAAATAAACTTAAAAGCTAACTTATTTGTAACGGGCAATTCTGATGGTTACTGCTTTTAGATTATATAATAGCGATAGCTGTTGCAATGCGTGATAGAGAAGTGTGCCTCATTATTGGTAGTGGCAGAACTGCACAGAAGACCGGATGCGACCAGGTAGTCGCTGTAGCCGCTTGTTGTCGTGGTGGCGTTTGTTTTCGTTTGGGCCCGAGCTTGATTGCCCAGTTTTCCGTCAACAATAGATATCGTAATAATTCGTTTGTGACTGATATACTAACCAACATTACCTCAGTTAGCTTCAAGCTCCCTAACTACAAACAACAACAACACCATCTCCACCTCCGAATTTGCTCGGGTGGCTAGCGGGGTGCCACAGGGGCCAGTACTCGGTCCGCTACTTTTTATTATTTTTCTGAACGGCTGGTCTCCATTTTGTGCTGAGGGTGTAAGGCGGTGCTTCAAATTCGCAGACGATTTCAAAATTTGTTCAAGTATCCGTTGTTTCAACGATGGTTACCTATTAAATTCAGATGTGAGCTTTATCCATCGATGGTCGGAGTTGTGGCAACTCCCATCACTGTCCAGGGGAAAATTTGGTATTTTTTATATTGGCTCTATCAGTGATGGGCACAAGTCAATTCCGGACTTGGAATTAAATGACTCAATTCCACGTTTTGAATTCATGGCATCGACTTTATTAATCTTCAATTCCGCTTTACTGGATTTGGACTTGACTTGGGTATTTGCCGAAATTACAAACTGACTTGGTAGGAATTGACTTGATGACCATCAATTCCCCCCATGATGCCACTCAGGTTGACTTGACTTGCCAAGTCATCTATTGGACTGTCTAGATTTGATTTGATTTTTACTTGCCTTAAAATTACTTGTTTTGACCTGATTTGATTTAACCTGAAATTCAGGCCAATTCCAAAAAATCAAATCAATTTATCCAATTTCAGCCCCAAAATTCACCAAAATCGTCTAAATTTTCGGCAATACCTTAAATTTTGTCAGAATTTACTTGAAATTACGTCGGACTTAGGCGGAATTGGGTGGAATTGAATGGAATTGGTTAAAATATTCCCTGAATCAACCGGGAACTGACTGGAACTAAGACTGGATCAGCAGCAAGTCACTGAATTGGAATTGATTATCAGAATGAGAAACGAAAATTAATTGATTGGAAATGATTTGAAATAGCAAATACAGAATATGGCATTGATTTGAATTGTGTTGAACCATGGCAGTGACTTGGTTGGAATTGACTCTGACTCATGAAATTGAATTGAAATTGAATTGCTTATCAACGATATGTAAGTAGAAATGGATTTGATTTGACTTGCTGCTCTCTTGATGTCTAGGTACTTGACTCAAATCCATTGAAATGGAATTGTGCCAATCCCTGGGCGCTACAAACCCACATTTGAAGTATACTCTGGCGTCTTCCGATCTTTCAATTTTGGACACTGTTAAGTACATGGGTATATGGTTTTCTCCATATCTGAAATCTTCATTACATTGCTCCAGAATTTCGACCCAAGCCTATCGCCGCCTGGCTCTGGTTAGGCGGTGTTACGTGAAGTCCCAAGTTTCAATCTTAGTTTGGGCGTACAAGGTCTACGTTCGTCCTTTACTCGAATACGCAAGCCCTGTATGGTCACCCAGGGGCGGATCCAAAATTCTGTTAAGGGGGGTGCTCTGCCTAATTTTACATATGAAAATTTAATTTGTGCCCTAAAGGTATTACCTCCTCGACTCCTTTTTGATAATGAAAAACAATCGCACAGTCAAAATGCCCTGTTCTCTCCCTTTCCTTTTTAAATTTACAATAAAAATTCCAAAAATCGTAAAAAAAATATTCTTGGGGCAGGAAGGGGGAGGGGGGGGGGCTGCCGCACCATCCGCACCATGCTAAATCCGCCACTGTGGTCACCGTATCTACTGCAAGACCTTGACTGCCTGGAGGCTGTCCAGTGTCAGTTCGCGCAATGTATAGCTAACCTTCGCGACCACCCTCCTGCTGACCGCTTATGTAGATTGGGACTTCAGCCACTCGAGTTATGCCGGATTTGGGCCGACCTTGCATTGACTTTTCGAATTGTTCGGGGAGAGCTGCCAATCGATCTCCCCTTTTTCGATTTTTCTCCAGCTATCCAAACACGGGGTAATTCGTATAAAAATCCAGATCTCCGAATCACGAACAGACTGCCGGAGGCATTTTTTTGCTCTCCGTGTAGTGAAGATCCGGAACTCGCTTCCGGAGTGTGCCGTCTCAGCCACCTCGGTCAGCACCTTTTTGAGGATCATTCGTAAATTACCACTTGACAATTTTCTGCAGCGGACCTATTAACCCCATTTTACTTAGTTTTATTCTCTTTTTTTTTCCTCTCTCTTCTCTTGCAGGTGTGGCGTAAGCGGCCATGCGCCCTGCTGTTAGGGCGCGTTTACGCAAGGACAATTTTCTCGCTTACTAGCTTTTACTTGGTCAACACTAAATCAGCTGGCTGATTCTCGCCTTTGTCGGAGAATGCGGCTTTCGAGTTGTCTATACGTAGTAACCATGGCAACAACGCGGACGCAAATTTTCTCCTCGTGCCTCGTGACACGACGTACGAAGCGTGCAACATGACAGCGTAATTTATGACAACAAGAAAACAATTTTTACTGCAGTACACGGCGACGAACAGATTCCTGAATACCGGCATTCGAAGGTTTGTCTTCGATTCGATAACTACGAAATGGACGCCATGTTGGATATTGAATTCTCGCTGCGAGTACCTATTTATTCTGCCGTCGTTTAAGCACTGCTAAGGAGCTGTTTTTTCAGCGAGAATAGCAAATTTTGGAAATAGCGTGAAATGGCAACAATGTTGTAGCAATGTTTAAAATGACTGTTGCACTTTGTTCTTTATCCGTGTTGTTATTTACAATACATTTAATTTGTTGTCTATTACCGCATTCATTTAATAGAAACGGGAAATTAATCGTAAATAAATAACGGTTGCATAGCAAATAGCTTTCGGTGAGCGAGAAGGTCTCGTTGCGTAAACGAGCCCTTAACCTTGCTTACCAGCCAAAGATATTATTATATTATATTTTTATTAACATAATCCTTGATTTTGCCGGCTGGCCGCCCGCCCGTCACATATGAACACACTCGCCCGTTTTCATACCATGAAATGAATGAACATGCGCGCCCTATCGTATTATTTGCTGTCCCTTTTTGGTTTTGTGTGGGTATAACAAATTTCATACTACTGTGGACGTACAAAAGGTCACACCATATTATCTTTATATGTATTTCTACCTTTTTTTCTGGCGGAATTTTATGTCTATAAATTTTCTCATTGAAATTTTCACCTTTGCCATATTAGCCGTTATACATCAGCCAAATTGACACGGTTTGGTTGATTGTATGTCCATGCTTAACATATGCTTAAGTTTCTTCATTCTCATTTTTGCACACACTGGCTAACAAAATGCTGATAACAGCGTTAGTGATGCATCTTTCTCTCTATGAATGATGGACATGCACTCATCCTTTAACTTTTAGTTTAGTTTTTCTTTATCCCTGCACCTTTCCCTTACATCTTCTACAATTTGAAAAATGTCGGTTGCATTGGGATTTTCACTCAAGTTGACAAAATACGGTTTTAGTTGCATAGTTTTCAGACATATGCCTGCTAGTGAAGCCGGATGAAAATTTTATTCTATGCGGGCCGCGGCCCTAAGCCGCAAAGGGTTTTAGCGAGCGTTAACTTCACCCAGTGATCTGCCCGACGCAGTCTAGCGATGGTGATATTTTATTGAGCATACTGGACTTTACACCATTCGCTCACTGTACGTGCTAACTAACCTAAGCCGGCGATTGATTGATTGATTAGATTTTTTTACCCGGGGAGCCTGGACCCGTAGTCATGCGCTCCCCGCCACCCAAATACAAAAATAAACACTAATACAATGTACCTAAGCCGCAAATTCAAATTCAAATTCTTTATTCAAGAGCCGTGACCTGCAGTCGTACGCTCTGTTCCTATGCCGCCTCTTTATCAGTATTTTAACAGTCGAATGATCTACTGATACTTGGCGGTAACACAAAGCGTGCGTCTAGATCATGAAAACAACGTTATTGATGCATCTTTCTCTGTGTGAATGGTGAACACTCATCCTTTACTTTTAGTTTTTCTTTATCCCTGCACCTTCCCTTACATTTTCCACAATTTTGAAAGATTTCGACCGCATTGGGATTTATCCTTAACATGACAAAATATGCAAAATATGACAAAATGTATCCTTAACATGACAAAATATGCTTACAGTTAACGGACACATGTCTGCTATAGTGAGGTCGCCACGTCATTATCAACAATCAATCTTTTAACAATCGGATGTCTACGGTCGAATGATCTACTGTTACTTGGCGGTGACGCACTAGCGTGTGTCTAGATATTTAAACCAATGCCAGTTGCTTGACTTGCTGGGAAACCGGACAAATAATGAAGCCTGGTATTTTAAGGGTTGGTTTCAAATTTCTTCATATATTTTAAACTTTTGTGGTTTGCCTTCCATGCATGTGTTGGCAGTTCTCTTTTAGTTTATAACGCTGCCTCCTCCAGTGCCAGCTTGTAAACGATGCATGGAAGTTAAAAGGTCATTAGGCTTATCGCGCTGTTTCTGCAGCTTAATGTGTCGACTCACTGTAGAAACTAATTAATTTAAATACGGCAAAGTCACTGTGATGGTTCTTTACTCCGTCTTTAATTGGTGATTCCCTTCGTTGTTTGCTCGTTTAACTCAAGAATGCTAACTTAAGCAAAGAGAATTAATTAAAAGCCCGTTTCCAAAGAAGGCCCGTCTAAATAAACAAAATTTCATTTTCTAATATACGTACTTTGTTGATGTAAATGAGGCAATCTGAAAGGGCTTTTCTGTGTGTATCTTGCAGCAGTTGCTTTTATTTTTTCTTTTCCTTATCTGAGGCTGTTTCGCCTAACAAAAATAAGTTGTGAAGACCGAATATGGTTAGTGTATGGGTTGAATTTGGTAATCAATGGGCTTGAACTACGTGACGTGACGTGTTGTTTATGAACCGGTTCTCCAATTCTGATTCATTTCCTTGTATTTATTAATTAACTGACCACAACGCTCGCTCCTTTGGCGTCGTCTCGCTTCGCTCGAGGTTTGCATGAACAAACTATGGCGTCATGAAATAACGTCGTGAGGGTAAAAAAAAAAGTTCGACGTTATTTTTGCAGGTTTTTCACGTATTTGAGGTCATAATCTAGACACACGCTAGTGTGTCGCGCCAAGTTAGGCAACAATCATCACAACAAACATCACATCAGTTCAATTTTCGAGTTTGTAAACCATTGTAGCGCGGCGCCATAGCGTCAGTGTCTTATATCTTGAAGCATAGTTGGGCACATTTCAGGTACTTGGGGAAAAATAATAATGCGGTACAAAAGCTTAAATTGTGTTGAAATCAAGAGCAATGTCCCACCTGACAAAAATTAACTCGTGTAGGAATGCCAGCTAAACTGTTTTCAGTGCAAAATCTGACCATCAATAACGTTGTAAATGTGTTAACTAGCTAGCTAGCTAGCTAATTCGCTCATCCCCATGTTAAATCCCATAGGGTGATTATTCATCGATACCGAGATAACGGGGAGGCTTCCAGCTATGAAATTGGACGAATGGATGCAGTACAATACGAACTGCATACCTTTTATGGTTTGGAGGCTGGGGGCGTAACAGGGATGGCGTGGGAGGGCGCGTAAGTACGAAAATATTGTTATAACCATTGTTAGCATTGTCGGCATCGTCTCTCATTGGACGGCCAAAGTTCGGACAATGAGAACGTGGATACTGACGTACGTGCCTAGACACACACTAGTGCATCACGATAAATCTAAACAACGTTGCAAAGAAATTGTATTCACGTCCAATTCACGAAAAATAAACCAACTGTAAAAACAAAGCAAAATAAAGCTAAAAAGCTAAAAACTGGTGAAGAGGCTACTAAATTGAGAGTGGTTCGGCCCTTCAAAGGAGTGATATCAACACACCAAAACATTCGCCAACTTAATCGCACCGAATAATACTTCTGACGTTAAATGAAAACTTGAACATTGCTACCGAAAGTAACAATGTTCTAGTTTTCATTTAACCTTCGAACTATTATTCGGTGCGATTAACTTGGCGAATGTTTTGGTGTGTTGATATCACTCCTTTGAAGGGCCGAACCATTCGGAACTTGGCGGCCCCTTTTACCAGTTTTGGTTTTTGATATGACATCAAGTTACGGCGACGAAAATAGGCCTAATAGAAACACAATTTAATTATCTTTCATTTGGTCCTGCTCCCATCTTTGTAGATGGCTTGATTCAAGAGGAGTAGAGGTACAAACACACTCACGCGCACGCACATTATACGCTTTTAATGATGGAGATTTTCTTGATTATAAATAACCATTGTCGTTTTCATGACGTCTAATGAAGTTTGAAGTTTGAGAGTCAAAATCCCTTTGTTCATGCAACACGATTAATTTGTTCGTGAAAGGGGATACTGATCAAGTGGTTTCCTGACGAAACCGGACTAACAGGTCGTACAAAGCAATGTTTTAATTTTCAGGACTTACTTAAAATTGTGTGTATTGTTCACCTAGAACAAAGGACAATGAGTGAAATACAGATAGTGCAGTCAAAAACAGTTTAAAAAAGTTAAGGTCTTGTGCTTAATCTGTATAACTGATATCGTAGTTTTGTTTGTTTGTTTGTGTGTGTGTGTGTCCCCAGTGGGAATCTCGATAAACGTGTGCGCGGCCTATCTTGAGTTCGCCGCAGAACGAACACGATAATCGATTGTACGTTTTTGGTAGCAGAGTGCCTTGTTGATATCCAAGATGGTTACAAAAACAATGGCGGCCGTCGATTAAAGCCGCGCCCTCCAGGAAGACGTAGCCGCTCGTAAAATACATTCAGGACTCAAGATACGCCGCGCACACAATAGTTTGTTTGTGTGTACGCAGTGGGAATCTCGATACTTTAAATTCGTTTGTTTGTTTGTATGTCTTTCAAACTGAATTGTGTGTAGAAGATTCGAACTGTCTTTCTACCAAGATGCACAGTACTGATGACGTCATGTTTTTTTTTCCAATCACAATATTTTC
>JAHWFP010120235.1:46129-68302 GCA_023313725.1 Lithobius niger | reverse complement strand
TTTTTTTTTCCAATCACAATATTTTCATGCAAACAAGATCTAGGCCTCTATGTCTATAACACCGCCCACCTACGGGGGGGGGGCTGCCCTATGGTACAACTAAAAAGGTAAAACTATATGAAGCAAGGGACCAGCTTTGTAAAACTTAGCAATGTTGACTAGCTGGGTGCCGCCATATCACGTGACACGTTTATATGACGTCACCTTACAACATGGCGGCACCCAGCTAGGTTTTACAGGGCTGATCCCTTGCTTTATGTATTTTCGCCATTTTGTTTGTAAGTATTAAGCACAAGACCTTTATTTGATTTACGAACATTTACAAAAAAGCGTGGCACCAGCGTAAAACTCGCCCTGCTTAAGTTCAAGTTAAATTGTCGGAAGTTTTTTTTCTCCTGCCGTGTGGTTCCGGTTTGGAATTCTCTCACCGAAGACCTTGTCTCCGTGCCTTCTGTCTCCCATTTTAGGAAGCTTTTGGGGGGCGTAAACCTACGAAGGTTTCTTTTGAGACCAGAACATTATTTTGGTAAGGGTTGTGATTCATCATGAAACTTAATTTTGATTTTGACTACCACACAAATTGCCAATTGCTTTTGCCGTTGACATTTTTGCTGTGACATCTTCTTTTGATTTCTTTTTAGGTGCGCTGTTAGTGGCCAGCATGTCTGACCTTTCTCACCTATTGCAATTCTTGGTGCAATAAATCATGTTATTATTATTATTATTATTATTTTTTTTTTTTACTGTTTTTAACTGCATTATCAGTACTACATGAAAATACTGTAGTTTCCCGTTAGCAGTTGGCAAAGCTTTCATTAGATTTGATTAGATTCGGGGTTAAGAGACGCAGTGGCCTAGATCCCGTTTGCATGAAAATATTGTGACTGGAAAAAAAAACATGACGTCATCAGTACTGTGCATCTTTGTTGAAAACACAGTTCGAATCATTACTTATACAGACAATTCTAATGAAAGACACACAAACAAACAAAAGAATTAAGATTATCGAGACTATGGCAGCCCCCCCCCCCACCCTTATAAGGACGGTTTAAAAAGCATTGTTGTGATTTCCCGTTTGTATGAAAATACTGTGATTTCCCGTTAGCAGTTACCCAAGCTTTCATTAGATTTAGTTAGATATAGAGCTTAGATCTCGTTTGCATGAAAATATTGTGACTGAAAAAAAAAAACATGACGGCATCAGTACTGTGCATCTTTGTCGAAAACGCAGTTCGATTCATTACTTATGCTGACAATTCTAATGAAAAACACACAAACAAACAAAAGAATTAAGATTATCGAGATTCCCAATGGGGAACACAAACAAACAAATATTACGATCTTAGTTATATAGATTCCCATTACGGAGTTTAACAGAATAAAGATTATCGCGATTCCCAATATAATACGGATTATCGACATTCCCACTGCGGACACACACACACACACATACACAAACAAACAAATATTTTTATCTCAGTTATATAGATTCACCTATTGTCCTTTGTTTACATGCGAACAAGGCATACAATTTTATGTAATTGGTGAAAATTACAAGACTGCTTTGTGTGACCTTTGGGTCTGGTTTTGTCAGGATCCCCTTGATCCCGCTTTTTTTCATTTTTTTCTTCTTCAATTTGTGAACTTCGACCCACAGTCAGGGCGTAGGCCGCGTTATGAAAAATTAGACAGTATGTCCAAAACGTAACCGTGGATACAGGCAGACAGACAGACATACTGACAAACACAGGACAGGATGAGAATCTCCTTTGCCCCGCTTCGCACTGCACGTCACTCAAATGATCTCAAAAAAGTACTACCAACGCAAATGAAATTTTAAGAATTTTGTTGTTGTTCACCTACCTTATGAGATCGTAGAAATCAAGATTACTACCACTTTTATGAGTTAGTTAAGAACTGACAGCACCGTACATCTAGTAAGAGGTAAGCATTGTGGAAGCTTTTCAGGACAGCATGCTTTTCGAAGGGCCAGCTTCGAGACAGCCTTGAGCCTCATTTATTTCCGCCAACATGAACAGAGCAGGGAAGAATATAATAGAAGTGATCATTAGAAAAGGGGGGGAATCCTCGCCCGGGGGGGGGGGGGGGATTTGAGACACATGATGGCTGATATTTCCGCGAAAATAAACATGGAAGAATAAAATATTCATCATAGAAAGGTGAATGGAGAGTATTAGCGGTGGGATGGGTGATTTTAGTCATAGGATCCGCTAATTGAGTGAGCGAAGCGAACGAAAATCAGCGTTTTTTATTAGCCAATGTGCACAAATATTTAAAGAAAGTTAATTCGGTCGAACATGAACATACACACCGTACCTATAGTGTCCGCGGCCTATCTTGAGTTCGTCCCAGAACGAACACAGATAATCGATTGTATGTTTTTAGTAGCAGAGTGCCTTGTTGATATGCAAGATGGTTACAAAAACAATGGCGGCCGTCGATTAAAGCCGCTCCCTCCAGGAAGACGTAGCCGCTCATAAAATACTTGCAGGACTCAAGATACACTGAGCACACAATAACCAATGTTGCAAACCGTGCATTCAACACTACCTGTGTCGCCCACGTCTCTTCCTTATATCAGGTGTCATTAAACAAATAACACTGGCAACACGGCACGTTTAGTCCCAGCTGTTATCATCTTCAAAACTATTTATTTCATAACATCTGCGCAAAACGGGTAATATTGACGTGGTTCGTGCAGCACAAACATTTCCTTTTTTCGTAAGTATTTTCTTGTAATATTTGAGCAATGTTTTTCAGCATTTCACAGTAACTGCTCAGTAAGTAGTTCCAAAATAATGGTTAGCCATTTCTACTCAAGTTCTCAAGTTCACATGTACTTCTTATGTATTGAAACTCGATGGATAACGCGTAAAAACAACAAAATTCAGTCGGCAACGATCCATTTTTCCCCAATGCTGAATTTTGAAACACGTAAGGCAATATTATACTAGGGCTGCAGGGAAAGTATATTCCAGTACTTTCCAGTATCGGAATTTCTTTCAAGTATACAACAGCAACAGGTATAACTCGAAACAAGCAAATACTTCATTATCAGCCATAGGTTACCAGAACAACATACCTAAAAACGGGATTTTCGATATGAATCACCCCTATTGTTCTCAAGGTGCATGGGCCCTAAAAAATTGTTAGAAACAATTTGAATATATGGCATGCATTGCAATACTCTCTCAAATGTTTTGTCATTTAAGTGACGTTAAAAACAATGCTGCTATAACTTATGCGGCACATTGTATTTAATATTACATAACATACGAACCATTCGACGGAGTATTGCAATGTATGCCATGTTTTAAAATCTTTTCCTACAAGTTTTTAGTGTGTGCTTTGAGAAATTTATGGGTGACTCATACTGAAAAATCCGGTTTTTGTTCTGGTAACCTTTGGCGGATAAAAAGTCTTTCAAGTATATTCCCGTGTTTTCCAGTATCGAAATTTCCAAGTATATTCCAGAATTTTCCAGTATCGACATTTTTTTCAAAAATATTCCAGTAGTTTCCAGTATCGAAATTTCTTTCACGTATATATATTCCAAATATGCATATATTTGGTTTGTAAGGATGCATCGTTTGGGATCAGACCATATCGGGGATCAGATCATATCAGGGATCAAGACCAGAGCCAATCGAGCCATAACCAGTGCGAGCGGGCGGACACAGACTTTGCATTCCAGTGCAGGGAGAAGGGGGAAAGAGAGGGCGACGTGGAAGGGGATGGGAGGGTGTGACAACCTTCATCGGATAAGGTGAGAGCTATCCACCAACAATACTTATCAGACTGACGCGGAATACGGTACACAAACCCTTCCTTGCTTATTTCATTCATAGGACAATCAGGCACGCATGAATGCCCATTGGTTTGGAGGCAACCATCATCGGGTAGGGTGAGAGCTATCCACCAACAATAGTTATCAGACTGACGAGGAAAATAGGGGGGGGGGGGGGGGAAATACGCCATTCCTTGTTTATACATGTTTAAATTTTACTCATTTCATCCATAGGACAAGCAGACTGCCATGCATTATCATCATTTTTAACAGAACATATCAGCAAGATTGAAAAAAAATCCAAATGCCGATTTTCCCCTTCAGCGAACAATGATGATGTTGCAATAACAATGACAGTGGATGCACGTTTCAATTATTAAGCGACTGGGTAATAAATAGGTTATTACCCGCTTTCCTTGAGCTGAGCTCAACATGGCTAGGCGCCTGCGGGACATTGTTCATCTCATTACTCAGAAAGCGAGTTGTATAGGATATCGCCCGCTTTCCAGCATGAGGAAAGCAGGCGATAACCTTCTCACCCGTTTTGAAGCTATTTCAGTTCGACATACATTGTTGAGCGCAAGTGAGCGCGAGTGGAGTACATTGTTATGTTACATTTAGCCAGAAGAAAGTTTGTGTAGAATATTCGTTAAGACGCAATGCTACACGCAACGAAAAGAGCAACGTTTAATTTTGAAAGCGGTTACGATGTCGTAATTAACATGAATTCTAAAACTATTTTTTGACGTTGAGATGGAGTTGTTTTCAGAAATTGTTCCATTTAATTGATTATATTCGGTTGCTTAACAGACGTGGCTTAATCATGGCTTAACAGACTGACCACGCCTATGTGCGTCGCAGTGGAGGCTATTCGACCATTGTAAATACCAGTGAGGTCTCTGTTGAAAACAATAACAGTGGTATGCTTGGAGTAGTCAGAGGCGGGGTGTACAAAAAGAGCTAGTGACAAACTAGTGAACGATGGGAGTTTTGAACTACGTGCAGTGAATCGTACTGGTGTTCCATCGACCTCTTTTTCTGAAGTTATTAACAACTCTGATCACGCCACTGGAATCATGAATATTGAGAGAAATGAAGCCAATTTAGAAACCCACATCCATGCTGGAAGGTTTGGAAGTGACGAAGAAAGCCATGACACCAGCCCACTACGACGGCAATATCGAGGTATAGTCTCTCAAATGTTGGTATGGCCCTTTCTTTAATTGTGGTTGTACCCCTCCCAAGCCTAGTGTCTGTATTGATCTGCGTCCTGTCGTCTCCAAGGGCGATTTTTATTTCCCATGGATTGCTAAATGGATCGACAGCAGGAAGGGCCGCCTCTGGCACCAGGGTCAAGCGAGGCACTGAACGTATGCGACCTGTCTGGTGGACAGTCAAATGTACATTTGCTGTGCATGACAGATGGCACACATGGCAGCGATATTGCAGAATTCCGTCGAATGATAGGTGGTTGGAGTTCTTTGGAGCTGCAGCAGAGTCCCAATTTATTCTCCGCAATGAAAAATCACAATATAGTCATAGGCTCTGTGAAAGGTTTTCCACGGGCTGCTCCTTGACGAATGTCTGGAGACTGGCAAGGACGTCTGATGCTAAGCTCTTGGATGATTGGAGGCACTGGAGAAATACTAAGCGGTATCAAAATGGCTGAAGCCTTTAATGAAAATTTCACACTCGTTTATGCTTCTCCCAAAGGGCCTAGTCCACCACCGACTGATGAGACTTGGTCTGAATCTTCCCTTCATGATCATCCACTTACTTGCTTGGAGTTGTCAGCAGCGCTTGCCTTCTGCTGCTGTGATAGGAATCGATCGTGTCTCATACCAGCAGTTGAAGTCACTTAGGGAGAATGCTCGAGATGAATTCTTGTCGTACCTACAGAATAGGTTTGATGGTTTCCCAGTACCAGAAGCCTGGCTTTTTACTATTATAACACCTGTACTTGGTAGAGAGGAAAAACGGTGTTCTGTTTTGTGCTTTGCCCAATCGCTCTCTTGTCTTGCACTCGGAAGATATATTAGTGAGTGGTGGTTAGGCGGTTGGAGTGGTTCTTGGAAAGCTCTTATTGTCTTTTTGTGGGTCAATTCGGATCAAGAAAGCACAGGGGAGCACAAGATGCGATTCTGTTCTTGGGATCCGTGTGGCCTGGGCCAAGAATCGGTATGCAGTGGCTGTGTTTCTAGATATAAAAGATGCATACGGCACGGTTGATATTGCCTGGGTCTCTTATTCATTACGAGTTATGGGTGTTAGTGAAAAGTTGGTTAAAGCCCTTTTAGGTCTTCTAGATCAGAGGCAATATGCTACTCGTGTGGGTGGTTTTTGGGCAGGGGCTAAACTACTGATCAGGGCCTCCCGCAGGGGAGTTGTCTCAGATCTATTTTATTTGCTGTAGCAATTAATGTAGTCCTGGCTGAGCTTAATCTGCGCTGCAATGTGGTGGCATACGCCGATGACATTGCAGTGTGGGTTGCGGGGCAAGATTTACCCTTTCTTCTTATTGCTCTACAGGGCCATATTGAGGTGGGTGACCGGCTTTTGGCTGAGCGTGGTCTTAGGCTGTCGTTGCCAAAGACTGAGCTCATGGTCTTTTCCAGGGGGCCTCTAGTTCCTGCTTCCATATCTATTGGCAATGTAGTCATTCATTCTGCCAATGTTGTCAGATATCTGGGAGTGCATTTAAATCCTCAACTGTCCTAGTTCTGAAGAAGTGTCAACTATAAGAGACGCTGTTACCCCGAGACTGCATGTCCTTAAAAGCATAGCATCTCATAAGTTTCCTGCAAACGCTCAGTAATTACTGCTATTTTTAGGACGTTTGTACGTTCCTGTGTGGGATTTCATCTGCCCTTCATTGCAGGTAACCGTACTGCTTTACATAGGGCACATATAGCTTTGAACGACTGCCACAGGGCTATAAAATGAACTGTCTGCCTTCAACACCAATGCCAGCACTTTTGGTAGAAGCTGGTGAGCTACCCGTTTGGAGTCGGGCGAAAAAACTCGTAGCATTGCTTTGGTTGCGCGTGCTATTTCGAGTGGGTACTCGGACCCCATCGCTGTCATCATTGTGGACTAAACCTCGTTTAGAACCAGGACTCAGAATTGCTGGGTTCGTTAGGTCTGTCTAGGTGTGTTCCTGCTTTCTAGCCAACATTTAGGTAAGTTCAAAGCTCCAGGTTATGTGCTGCCTATTAGCCCATGGGTTTGGTGCAGCCAGCTTGATAAACTGTTGCTCTGTAAGGATAGCGCTCCTGTGCCACAGGCCGGGGCTAAGATATATTGCGATGTGTCTTTTGATCGGTCTATATGAGAAGGAGATGTGGGTATTTCCACGCTTAGAATATAGCTATTTTCTTCCATCCATTCCTTCTATTGTCATTGGTAACTCATTGCGATTTCTGTTGCTATCGATATCGGACTTGATCTTCAACTCATAAGTTTTCATGTTGTCTCTGACTTGGCATCGGGGATTTTGCTCCTTAGATGGCCCATCTGTTCCCTTGTCTTAGACCATCCTTTGGTTGTGGTAATTGGGAGAAAACTCTTTGCTGCTACCCAAGCAGGCTTCTGTGTCTCCATACAGTGGGTCCGTGGTAAAATCAATGTCTTCGATAATGAAGTAGCTGATGGTCTTGCTAGTTGTGGTAGAGTTCAGAAAAGCAATGTTGTTACATTTCCCTTGGCACCAAGGGAACTTCAAATTGTTTTATTCTCTATTGCTGCCGAAGAGTGGAAGAAGGAGTGGGCGACCGCCTAGGCTAGAAGGCAGATTTTTGCCATTCATCCTACGGTCTTCCCACCAGCGTTTTTGGTGAAGCTGCTCTGGATGCATGCCTGTCTTTTGTCACGTCTTCGGACGGGTCATTCGTTGCTATACGTGATCATGCCCATCGTGTGAGTGGTGCGCTTCCCCCGTGAGCAGCTGTAGGTTGGATGTGAAATCGGTAAAGCATTTTTTTTTAAGGCTTTGGCCGGTGTTGACAGAGAAGTCCGGTGGGCGTTGGGTATTCCCCCTCGTGTTTTGGACGGGAAAGTCCTGCATAACTTTTACCCTTTTGTTGTGCAACACACAGATTTGTACGTTGAGGAGTTTCCTGATATAACTTTGCTGTCATGCTAATTTGTGGTATATTAGATGTTGGGTAAGTTAGAAATAAGTAGAGCGAGTGCATGATGTTGGGGTCTGTAGATACTCTAGTAATAAAGTTCAAGTTCAAGTTGCAACAAATTTAAGCAAGTATTAATTGGTGCCCTTTGGTTGTTAAATGAAGATCATAAGTTGGTTACTTAAAAAACGTGAGTACGTTACGTCTGGGGAGGCTTTCGGGGAGGGGAAAAACTGGGATGGAGAAAGACGTATGCGGGGGAACAGAACGTCGTAGATATATCTGAATTTAGACGGGGCAGCTTTACACCCGTCTTTAGTCGGCCGGCTTCTAGTCTTTAATATTGCGTAAAATACTGTGTGCCACGGGTTTCAGTTATTCTTTTTGACCTGTTTTAGAAAGGCATTGTAATATAAATGTGGAAATCTCCTTATCTTCCTTTAAAAACTCATCCTTGAGTTATACCCGAGAAGGGCCTCCTCCACCTTCGCTTGCTTGCATTGAAATCGCCTGCTCCGCTGTCACGAATAAAGAGTTTTAAATCTTTTACGGTGACAAATTTTATTTCCAACGGGAGCACTCGTTCACTTGACTAAGAGGCTTATATCCAACTCAGCAGCCAAATGAGCGTAATTGGCTTCTTTTGACTGAAGGGACGTTCCTCGGGCGATAACGACTGGCTCTGCAAATTCCTTGAATTCCGCACAGGACCTGAAGTCTTTTCAAGCCATTCATTACGGAAAAGAGAACTCGTCGCAATTAGTTGTGTGACTTGCCACTAGCTGGCTCTCAACGCATCAGCCAAGCATCCGGGCATTAGAGCACCACCTCTCATTCGCCAGTGACATTGGCATTCCAAGCAGCTAATGAGCGCTTCAACAGCTACAGCTAAGGCCAACCTCGCTTCGAAGGATGCATTGCTAAGGCCTTGATGACGTGCTGACGACTATCGAAAGGGGAAAGTGGGGGGGGGGGACTGTGAGAGGCTCTACTGAAATATTGATTTAAAGCACTCCCGCAGCTGTACCCAAAGATGGAGCGACTAGAGAAGATGGATCATTCCCGACTTCCGGTAGCACTATGTTTGTGAAAATGTACTGATTGGAACCGTGGTGTGACGTCATATTCACCAATTCCGCCAAAGTAGCCCGAACAGCCAGTCAGTGTGCTGCAAGGAAGCACGTGACTAGTGGATTTGCACAAAATGGACTTTAAAAAATAAAATCTCTCTGTTTAGTTTACGTTGCCAGCAGACGAAAAAAAAGCATTTATTTTAGTAAAAAAGCAAACTATAATAAACGGAGATTAGGATGTTTTTTTAATGAATTTCCGTTTTTCGAGCAAGCCAAGAGTCTCATTTTATAGATGCTCTTTTCTGGTGTAATATGACGTCATTAACACCAGCATGGCCGTCTCCTTACTGTAGATTGCCGTCTCCTTTCCGCAACATGGCTGCCTCCTTCGTTGAATCCTTGGCCTGACCCGGAAGTAAGTTTGTTAAGCGAAAAATGGCCTATGTTGCTTCTTCTCCTACCAAATGATCGTTCTTCTTTGGCTGTACCGATTGCCGCAGTGCCCGTAATCCTTCATTGATAGGCTGAAGCAAAATGACGTAATTACTTCAAGATGGAATCTTGGGAGTAGACTACCGTAACGTCGTACGGCCGATGAGACCTCGCACCCAAAGCTACAACCTCCTTTGTCGTCAAGTTTCTACGAAATCGGAACGAAACTGCGAGCGTTATCGTTTCCCCAACAAACAGACACACACACAAACATACACACATCCAAATTTAGCCGAAAAACTCGCTTCGCTCTGCCAGTTACCTATTTATAGGTAGGTACTCATGGTTAGTTTAAGTTGGATTACATTTTTTTTTTTAATCTATAACGTTCAGGGTAAATAAGAGATGACAACATAAAAGTCACTATTAGTGTCACAGCTTAATGTTTTCTTGTTGAAAGAAAGGTGTGCATAACGTTGATAATTACCAGTGACTATACTAATTTTACGAAAATAAATTTTTCCGTGCGATGAACAAAGCTGACATTTTGCAGATAACTGTAGTTTAACCGTGGAACGTACGTTTTCCTGATTTGGGAGTTTCAGGAAGCATAAATGCAAAGTTACCAATCAATCTCAATACTAATTTAAGGGAAC
This sequence comes from Lithobius niger, assembly GCA_023313725.1. NCBI lineage: Eukaryota > Metazoa > Arthropoda > Chilopoda > Lithobiomorpha > Lithobiidae > Lithobius > Lithobius niger. Next base: position 58,206 of record JAHWFP010120235.1, on the reverse strand, counting down.
AGTTCCAACATTTTTAAATTTTGTTTATTTAACAGCAAGAACCCAGTGTATCACACGCCATAAACCAAGCCATCAAGTAATACATAAGAAACAAAGAAACAATATGCGGGAAATCCAACAATTTCTTGTTGTTGTTTATTTTAGAGCAAGACCCTAGTGGATCATACGCCCTAAATCAAACCGCCAAACAATACAAATAGAAAACAAAAACAGATTTTATTATTACACATGTTTTATAATATGTAATTTGGATTAACGCTCGCTTTCACGTAACATGTGAGCCACGTCGTACAAGAACGTGGTATCTTATCATTATTAATAAACAAAATCGAAACAGTTGATGATTAAGGTAAGGTTATAACTAATCCGAAGTCAAAACAGCAAAGGAACACAAATAAACCTTCCTGTAAGGTTTCATATACCGCAGTGTTCGTGTACTGTTTAGTCCACGTGAAACCTTGCTGCCGTATTCTTATGTTTTTGTAGATTTTCCTTTAGAACACGATAGGTCAGATTGGTGCATTGTACTTGGCTAAACGACATGGCTGAAAAATCGTAAAAACCAGAGTCTCACAGTGTGCTCAGTACATACCTACAGATTAAGTAATTCAGGGTACGTGCGACTCCTTGAACACCCGGAAATGTCGTTGAAAATAAAAATGAAATACCAGTCCTGAAATCCTGAATCTGAAATCTTGAAAAGTGGTGGGTATGTCATCAATACGATGAAGGAAAAGGAGTTGAAGAATGCTGAAAAATTTGGCCCGCGCCAAAAGGCGAGTGTGTAGCCTATATTATAAACTATATTATTCTTACAATAAATTTTAAGAGTTGGGCTATGGTTTTGGTTTTATTTACGTGTCTAATGGTTGAAGACAGCAGTATGGTGTGCGAATTCGGGAGACTTCTCGACCAAGACAAAGACGGCACGTAAATCAACTAACGGAAACCTTGCAAATCAAAAAAAAGTCCATAAAACTGGATTTTGGGCTTTTCAACTACAAAATGTTAAGGAAAGAAAACTAGTCCTATCACTTTGAACTACAAGTATGTGACGTCTCCCCAAAACAAAACTTGGTAAGGATTTCCCACAAGCTTTTAGGCCGTTTGAAGTCGTGATATCAAACACCAAGCTCTTTCGCCAATTTAATCCCACCAGGTAATAATTCGAAGGTTTAAATGAAATACTTGAAAATAGCGCAGTAAACAATTTTCATAAATTTCATTTAGCCTTCAAACTATTACTCGGTTGGATTAAGTTGGCGAAACAGCTTGGCGTTTGATATCACGACTTCAAACGACCGAAGAGCTTAACGGGAATCCATAACAAGTTTTATTTTGGGGAGATTCATAACCATATATAAAAAAACCAAAACTGGTTCGGCCCTTCAAAGGAGTGATATCAACACACCAAAACATTCGCCAACTTAATCGCACCACTTAATAATTCCTAGGTTAAATGAAAACTAGAACAGGTAGCAATGTTCAAGTTTTCATTTAACGTCCAAAGTATTATTCGGTGCGATTAAGTTGGCGAATGTTTTTTTGGTGTGTAACCAGACTGGTTGCTCGTGGCTACACGGTGATGCAAATGGTTTACCAAAGACTCAAAATCGGTCCTTAGTGCTCATTGCCAACCGTACGATTGCAGCAATTTTGATGTTGTAGGCACATAGTAACGCTTCGCTTCGCACGAAATTGTCTTCTGTTGGCGTAAGTCTTATTTAAACTAGAAACTCTGGCATAACATGAGTGTCTAGTAGGAAGCCATGTTGTCGCAATGCCCCGTTTGTTGTTGCATTGGCTATTGTTCTGTTGAGCTCCAGAGTTTAGCTGCCCAGAATTTTCATTGAACAATACATGTCATTATATTTAGTTTGTTACTGATTGTTATTTGTTACTGCTAATTGAAATTACCATTCACGTTGCCGGTTGCTCGCCCATTTTCCCTGGTACCGTGCAAAGAATGAACACACTCGCCTTTTTTATTGCTACCCTTTAAAAAAAAACTGAACGTGCTTCTACCTTTTTACTGATGCCGTGAAAAGAATGAACATGCTCGCCCTATCACATTAAAACTGCGTTTGGATTGGTTGTCACGATGACTACCTTTCCCCATTACTGACACTCACATATACTCCGGCCTACGCGAAATATATGAATTCATGCCATCTTCACATCTAAACTAACATCTTCTGCCCTACAGTTGTGATGGTTACTATGTTTAGATTAGTGATTGTTGTTGCAGTATGTGACAAAGGTGCGTGCCTCAAAATTTTAGTCGAAGGCAGCCTATAACTTAAGTTTTATATCAGCGGAGGCGTCGTCAACCTTTTGAATCTTTGGATTATTGTTTGACACTATTGTTACGGATGGTTGTTTGGCTTGCAGTTAAATGCTTTATCTAGACACACGCTAGTGTGTCGCGCCAAGTTAGGCAACAATCACCACAACAAACATCACATCAATTCAATTGTCGAGGTTGTAAACCATTGTAGCGCGGCGCCATAGAGTCAGTGTCTTCGGGCAGATGACCAGGAGTGGTTAACGCTCGTTAAACCCTTTAACCCTTTGAACCCTTTGAGTCAGTGTCTTATATCTTGAAGCATAGTTGGGCACATTTCATGTACTTAAGGAAAAATAATAATGCGGTACAAAAGCTTCAATTGTGTTGAAATCAAGAGCAATGACCCACCTGACAAAAATTAGCTCATGTAGGAATGCCAGCTAAGCTGCTTTCAATGCAAAATCTTACCCTCAATAACGTTGTAAATGTATTAATTTCCATACGGTGATTGTTCATCGATACCGAGATAACGGGAAGGCATCCAGCTATGAAATTGGACGAATGGCTGCAGTACGGTACGAACTGCGTACCTTTTATGGTTTGGAGCCTAGGGGTGTAACGAGGATGGCGTGGGGTGGCGGGTAAGTACGATAATATTGTTATAACCATTGTTAGTATTGTCGGCATCGTCTCTCATTGGACAGATAAAGTTCGGACAATGACATCGTGTATACTGACGTGCGTGCCTAGACAGACACTAGTGTTGCACGATAAATCTAAACAACGTTGCCAAAGAATTTGTATTCACGTCCAATTCACGAAAAATAAACCAACTCTAAAAACAAAGCAAAATAAACAAAGCCAAAAACTGGTGAGGAGGCCACCAAGTTGAGAGTGGTTCGGCCCTTCAAAGGAGTGATATCAACACACCAAAACTAACGAAATAAAACAAATTACACCAAAATTAAAACCAAACCAAAAACCTATAAAGAGGTGATCAAGTTGAGAATGGTTCGACCTATACGCAAAAGGTAGTAGCAAATTGTTGAAAACCAATTTCTTGTTGACGTGCCACTTTATTACACATCTGCACGGTAGTGAAGTTGAGTCTAATACACAATTTAAAAAAAAAAAAGGACTGATATCATATCAAAAACCAAAATTGGTAAAAGGGGCCGCCAGGTTCCGAATGGTTCGGCTCACAGAACTTATTGGCCTAACTTTTAGCTGCCGTTTAATTTCGTAAGCTCCACCTGGAGAGAAACTGCGTTAGAGAGCAGGCCTGTTCGTTCACGTGGGGTTGAGAGTTGAATTACCATAGCAACCGATATTCTTCAGATACAGCCATGTTATTGTTTCGTTTTGTGGTATGAATACGTTGTCTGTTGTATATTTTCGTTTTTTATAAACAGCTTCATCAAGATATGGCGATTTGAAGTTTAAAAAATTGAGATTCCTGTCGCTAGAGTAAACACCATTTTGGTCTCCATGGTGAAGGAAATTACGAAATTGTGTGCTGTTAAGTGAATCCTTTAGGGTTTTTTTTAGACTCCATTGATTTTTCCATTGATTTATGTCAAAAAAGGTTGTCAACTATAAGGAAGCAATGGTGTTTAATTTTTATGTTTTTTAAGTTCACTGGATACCAGCTGCACGGTCTATGCTTCGTCGGAATTCCTTTACTATTCAAGGTTCCACATATACAGTGGTGAATGTCAGACGGATAAATTCAAAAAAGTATAATTTCCTGTGTTATAATTGATTGATTTACAGCAAATTCGAGCTCAACAATGCATTTGAGACTTTCAAGCGATGTGGCAAATTTCATTCCAATCTGACTTTTCGTTTGAGTTCCACTCAGACTACAAGAACGCAACCAATCAACATTTTGCAATTTGGTCTCCGTCATAGGCTATGCTTCGCTCTGCTGCAATGAAATAATGTGGTTCGCTTTCCTGTCGAACAAGAGAAAGCTACTTATCGTATCTTGCTTTCTCCAACTATATGATAGCAATAATAACTAGCCTGACCCGCGCATGATGTGCAATAGGTTGAATTTACAGGTCTCAGCCTCTCACAGTGGTTGGTCTTCTTAAGCAACATTTAACTGCTTGAATACTTTTATATTACTCGTCCACAATGTGAGCTGATGTGACCCTTGCCTGACCGTATGCACTGAAATGAATATTTTGGCTGGTGCAAGCCAGGTTACACCTTCTCCTTCCCCCTTTACCCCTCCCCTTCTCTTTTCCTATCCCCACTATCCTCTTGTCCTCTCCCCTTCTTCCCATCCTCCTCTTCCCTCTCTTCTGCCCTCCTCCCCTTCCCCCTTTGTCCCTCCTCCTACCTTCCCCTTTCTCCCTCTTCTCCAGTACCTCTGATTGCCCTAGCTTCTCCCCTTCCCCTCTTCTCCCTTTCCCACCTCTTTTCTTCCTCCCCTTTTCTCATCTCCCCTCTCCCCCCTCTTCTTCCCGCTCGTCTCCCCTCCTCCTCTTGCCCCTCGTCTTCTGTCCGCCCTTATCTATCCTCCTTTGCCACAATCTTCCCATGTTCGTTCAAGAAACAATGTTAACGGGACGTTTCCGCCGAGATTTTGGACCCAGAAAGAAGCATATCTGGGTTTTACTGAATGCTAAAAAAAACTCTTTATCACTGAGAAAGTCAGCATTCAGTATGCAAGCAAGCTCCTGCTGCAGATTATTTTCCGTGATTGTTTCCGCCTACTATGAAACAATTCACGTCGGTACCGTGCACCACCAAAAGGTTGCTAGTAACTTTCCTTCATTTATCGAGGTATCAATGCTCGCGCATTCCGTGATTGTTTCCACTCAGTTTAAAACAATTCAACTCCGCTCTGGAAGTCAGCATCTACGAAATAAATACGCCTTTCCAACGTATCGGGCTGCCAATTTCACGCCCCCCCCCCCCTCCCCCCCCGCAGGCCTCGAAATTAACAACCTATTGTCGTTTGGGTTAAAGTTGTCCACTTTTAGACGAAACATGGATCTTTTTTTTTCCGATCATCAACGAAAGTCCAAAAGTCAAAACTTGTAGCCCGCTGACAACGCCTCATTGCACGCGACCAGACACGATGAGCAAGGTTAGCAATGATTCGCGACGTACATCGCAATTGTTTAAAGCTATTTTTGAACGAGTTTCTAGTATTGGTTTTCACTTCGTCATAATCGTTATCAGTTCCTTTTTCCCGAATGAGTACAATATTAGTAGATATACTATTTATTGCGTCTCGAAACGCAAAACTTTACGAATCATATTTAAAAACGTAAAGCACAACAGCACTTAAACGGATGCAATTTTCTCAATTGAAAATCTTAAAAATCTTTAAATAATGATGTATGTATCATCAGTACGGAAAGTAGACGCCTTGGCTGAAGAACACTGAAACAATTGGCCCAGAAGGTAGTAGTGTGTAGTCACACACTGTTCTTCCTATGTTTCGGCCTCAAAAGTTTGGAAAGTTGGGCTATGGCCGATGTCGTAGCAGTAAAGGAACGTTATTTTACGGTAACGGTGACTATCCTTGAAATCTTCGGACTTTTCACCGCTACGTCAAAGGATCGTTTAATACATTTTTAATGAGAACAGAAAATGCCGTAGCGCAATATACAGTAGAAAAGAGCAGTGACATTTGCCGCCATATTGGCACCAGTATGGGTTTTGGAGGGCATAACTACAAGGTGCACTACATACAAATGGAGGGAAAAACAACGGTAGAAAAACAACGGTAGATAGAGTAGATTTCTTAGGCTTAAAATAACGTTGTTTTCTCCAACAACAAAAATCGCGCGTTCTAGGTCTAAGAATCACTCTTAACAGCCTCGGCTTCAGTATGACGCCCTTCTGTTTCTCTCCGCAGTGCCCCTTGCAGCTAACCCATTAAGGCTCCAGCATAGAGTTATATACAATAATACGACGTCGTGTCACTGCCCTACACACACGTACCTTGGTTCTTCTTCTGATTGACATTCATGAAATTAAACCTTCGGAGGCTTTGCTTTGATGTCGAATGGACACAGAGGTTAGGCAGCCATGAAGCCATTGTTGTGAAATTGTTATGCTCCTGTAAGAATAAGATAAATAAATAATTTAGTGGCAATGCAGTGTTTCAATTTTAAATTCGCGTATAACGCGTACCTTTCACAGTTCAGTCCGCATGCTAGAGTGGTAATTTTTGAGGCGTGTTCGCAGCGCGACTGGTGGCAGAATCGGAGGCTAAGTGGATGACGCGTCGAATTTCTATTCTAAAGGTAGCGGTGGTAATGAATTAGTGTAAATACCGTATATTTGCCCTTTAAGGGACCAGTCATTATTTATTGCCGGGGAGGGGGGAGAGGAGGGGGTCAAAATCACACTGACCAAACTGTAAGAAAAAAGTCACTTTTGGACCTGAAAAATGGCAATTTCAGCTGTCAAGATTTCTGAAACGCCTCAGCTTCTGGAGTTCCCCAGAAATCCTACGATGTGAGTGTTCACAACGTTTTGAGGCTATTAGTACCAATACGGCAAGTATAGATTTTACAAAGAACTTTGTAGAAAAGCTTCACCTAGTTTCTTGACTTCTATCTCGCAGGTGTTGATATGTTACGGATGTGGGCATATAAACAAACAGTGTGTTCATCATACTTATGGTATGAATCTCGACAAGAGATGGGTGTAAGGAACATTTTAAACCCAAAATGTATTTTCGTTAAAAATTAGAGACGTTTCCTAACAACTGATGGTAACTGTCGGTGCGGAGAGCTACTGCTTAATTTGGCTACAACACTAATCTTGGCTACAGGAAAACACCTGCAGACAGTCTCAATTCGAAGAGCGCAATTTTGTTGGGGAGAGCACATTATTTTTGGACGTTGAGCGGGCGGGCGGGGGGGCTGGTCTTCATGTTTTACAGGGCCCCGAAGGGGGGGGGAGGTCATCGAAAATTTGGTGGTCACATTTTCGCTTCTTCCGGCTACCCCCTCCCCCCATAAATAATGACTGATGCCTAAGGGAACGACTCTTTGACCCATTTAACAGGAAAATTTACATATTAGTGAGAATTCCTAAAACAGTGACCCAAAAAAATTAAAAACAAAAGGAAATTACAAAAAGAATTTTCTCTGCCCCCGTCCCTTCCCTCCAGAGCCGATCTCCCTTAACGCCGACTCTCCGGCTACGTCACACTTTAATAAATTTTTTTTTTTTTTTTACATTATCTTATGTTTTACTTTTTGGCCCCAATTTATTGACAACTTAAACCTGCATTCTGATTGTGCCCTATCCTTCAGCAAACCGCTAAGAAATAATCACGTTAAAGTTTCGGGACGAATTTAAAAAAAAAAATTAAAAATTTCTGAAGGAAGAAACATTTGCCGCATGCGACGACATAAACTTGTCGGAGCTCTTTGCTAATTACCTCCAGAGAAATTAAGTCTTCCTTTCAGGCTGCCCGTGTCTGTCTTTTTTTTTTTTTTTTTTTGTTAATTATTTTTTATCGTGCTTGCTGCCTAGCAACAGAAATGGAAAACTAAAACTGCCGTAACTTGCGTCTAAGACTTAAAGTAATAAAGAAAACGAACAAGCAATTGCCATGAAACCGTGACTATACAGCTGAAAATGAGGTACTTTCGGATAGGCACTATGGACATAGGGGGTCCCTTTTTTTTTATGTGAAACGGAGAGATGAGCTGCTATGACAAACGGAAGTACAACCAACTACGTTTTGAGAAAAAAGCGATATCATAGCAAAAACCAAAACTAGTAAAAGGGATCGCCGAGTTCCGAATGGTTCGACCCTTTAAAGGACTGAGATCAACACACCAAAACATTCGCCAAGTTAATCAGCACCGACTAATAGTTCTGTAGCAATGTTCAGGTTTTCATTTAACGTCTAAAGTATTATTCGGTGCGATTAACTTGGCGAATGAGGACGTGGGGGATGAGCGGACTAGCTAGACATATAAACCAGAAGCAACACATTTGCGACGTTATTGCGGGTCAAATTTAGCATTAAAAGCCGCGTAGCTGACATTCCTACACAATTTAATTTTTGTCAGGTGGGTAATTACTCTCCATTTTACCACAATTTAAGCTTTTGTGCCGCATTACTATTTTTTCCCAAGTAGCTGAAATGTGCTCAACTATGCTTCAGGACATAAGACACTTACGCTATGGCGTCGCGTTACAATGGTTTACAACCTTGACAATTGAATTGATGTGATGTTTGTTGACTAACTTGGCGCGACACACTAACGTGTGTCTAGATATAAACATTTACTTTTATTCGCTGAAAACTAATAAGGATGTGGTCTGTACTGAATAAATGGTCGTGACGTCATGCCACCTTCAAGCCGAGACCGAATTGGATGAAATCGCCTGTTTCGCCTCCTGAGTCAACGCCAGTGCATGCGCGTGCCGAATAGTTGACACCTTTTAACGCTGCTTAGATTCTAACCACTTATCCTAGAACCTGAAAACTGCTTAAAGCATACTTGCTATCAGAAAAAAAAAACCAGAAAAACACAAATTGTACACACAAGTGTAGGCTTAATTACATGTGGGCCAATTTACATAATTAACTTTTACGAAAATGAAACTGTAAGAGGCACAAATCATGAACTTTCTAATAATTATTATTCAAAAATACTCAAAACTGACACTCTAAACTGTTATAAAAATGGGGGACGAATTGTCTGGGGAAAACTTTGGGACGAATTGTCCGTAGACGAAATGTCCGGGGACGTATTGTCCTGTTACCTGTTTTCCCTAAACCCCTTTATTTGCTTAAGTGGAAAAAATAATTAATTGTAACAATCTCTCGTTGCTGTCACAATACACATTAGGTGCGGCCATCGACTAGGCAATGTTAGGTTAAAACTTAATTTAAGTTAAAACGTTTTAGGTTAGGTTAAAAACACATTTTCAACCCCCTTCCCCGACCTTTTTCTGCACCTCTGCAGAATATTCTATAAAAAACAGTTTTTGCTTCAAGTTTCAAGCGGTATGGCAACTTTTCAGCAAGTTTGGAACCCAAACTGCTAACGGGTCACACATGTCTGTGTTTAACACTATAGTTACATGTTAATTCTTAACCAATACCAATTTAACTTATATGGTGTTGAAGCGTTACATCATACGTATAGTTAGTTACTCTTTACTGGCTGAAATAGAGTTCCTCTATACTCTGGGTTTTTTTTTTCTCGATTTAGGAAGTAACTGAGGTTTAGGCGAACGGGGACTTTATGCAACAGGGGATTATGCAAAATGGGAATGTATATTGGCGGGTAGTGCAAAGCGGGTAAACGTAATCCTGTTATTGTTTCCCATAAATTAATCCAAAAAAGTACATTATGCTAAAAGGGATTATGCGAAAAGGGAAGTAGCCAAAGTTGTGGGTTGCTTCTTGCCTTTAACTGATGGCTTTCGAGTAATCTGTACCTTGTAACATGGGGACTTGGCATCGCACAGCATGAATAAGAACTATGTACATATACATAAGGAAGGGGCAAAACCAAACCCGTGCTAGAAGACATTTCGTAGAACAATTCGTATTGGGCGTTATCATTAAACTTTATGTCTACGCGCCGTGACAGTCACTGGAGCTCACGCTGAACGTCTTTATTGACAAATGTCTCACGTTCGAAGTCAAGATTTCTACCAACTACGTTGTCCAGAGCGATCTGAGAAGCGTTTTAGCCTTTGCTGTCCCAGTCTATCCCATTCCGGTAATGGCTGGGGCGTTTACCTCGAGCTCTGAAACGAGGCTAAAACCCTTCTCAGATCGCTCTGGACAAAGTAGTGGTACAAATAATGACTTCGAACGTGAGACAGGTTAACAATAAAGACATGAAGTGCGAGTTCCAGTGATTGTCGTGGCGCATACTACGTGTAAAATTTAATGGTAGCCCTCAATATTGGTACGGATTGTTCTACAAAAGATATTAATATTATCATATTAATAATTATAATAATAAATAAATTAAATTAAATTTAAATTTAAATTTTAAATTTAAATTTAAAATATTATTATTATTATTATTATTATTATTTTATTAATTTTAAATTTTAAATTTAAATTAATAAATTAAATAATAAATTAATAATTATCTTAATATTATTATTATTAAGATATTAATATTAACAATATTTTATGTTTTCCGGCGCAGAAACATAAAAATCGAAAAAAGTCAACAAATCTCAAAAAACTGCGACACCATTTAGAAAAAAAAAAGCATTAGCGATCTTATCCCAAGAAATTCACAGCTGCGAAGATGCACAAATCAAAAAACAGATTAGAGTTTACTCGAACGAAACGAATTTTAATTTCAGTTCCAATTTTTTACAGGGAACAAACGTTGTGATATACCAACGTCCATACACACGCATACATGTACATCACTAATCAAACAAACAAAACAGTTTATTTCACGTACTAAAAATTCACACACTAAATACGAACATATACACTCACATGAAGGAGATGTAAAATCTAAACCCACAAACACATAAGCATATATTTAGAAACAATCCTTGTTCTCTGGAATTAGAGTTGAAATTATAGTTCGTTTCGTTCGCGTGAATTCTAATATGCACCTTCACAGCTGTGAATTTCTTGGGATACGAGTTCTAATGCTTTTTTTCTAATCGGCGTAGCCGTTTTTTTGTTTAGTTACTTATAGATTGTTGCGAGTTTAATTCCGGATCTCAAACTTTGAAATTATGCCACCCCAGCGAGGTTGCTCTGATGACGTCATTTATGAAATCTACCAAGCCCAAGGTCCACATGACGTCATATTGTAACGACCCATTGTCAATTCAACATTAATATTCATTGTTAGTTGAAATGATGCTATGTGATCAATTATTGTAACAATACATAGCGTATGAATTGCCTGTACTGAATGAATAATATCAATTGTAATGGCTCGTGCTCGCTTGGTCTTCTGCCGGGTGCAACCCCTCGTAGCTACTTAGTCTAGCTGCCAAAACATGAAATAACCCAAAACTACCAATCCAACTTGTCCCAAGTAAGCCTAATGCAGTTGACATTCCATTTAAGGCCATAAGCCAAGGTTAGTATCGCCCTTGAACGTCAGGCTAGCCTGAGGTATACTATCGCTCATATTTAAAACAAAGCATAACCAAAACTGAACCACGACTACTAGCCTTGTTCCATCAATTTAGGTTAATTTGGAATTCCGGCAACCCCTTGATTAGCCCCACGACACATCTGTATGCAAGTCCCTTAATTGTGGCGCTGGCACTGTGAAAGCAGTCGCACGTACCAACAAATTATATGATGTGTGATGTGCGATACCAAGTCCCGGTGCAGTAACCATGGCAACGATGCGGACGGAGATCCTCTCCTCGTGGCACTCATCAGTAAGTATGAAGCACGCAGCATGACGACGTCGATGTACGACGAGACGAAACATTTCCTACTGCAGTACAAAATGGCAGACTGATATCTGAATTGCAGCATTTCATGGTTGTTTTCTATTTCACAAACCCAAAATGGGCGCAGTGTTGGATTTCGAATTCTTGCTGCGAGATGTTGTGTTTTCGACAGTTATTTGATCACCGCCAGAATTTGTTCTTGGTGCGAGCAATTTTGGAAATATCGAGAATGACGACTATGTTGTAGCAAAGTTTAAAATAATTGTTGTACTTTGTTTACCCTTCTTTTATTTATAACTAGTTGTGCCCCCCTACCCACCACCAACACATCCCTGCCCCCTCCCAACCCTGCCGCACCCCGTTGCATCCTGTTCCTGCACTCCCATAGTGTGGG
>JAHWFP010120235.1:28041-45729 GCA_023313725.1 Lithobius niger | reverse complement strand
AACTTGTATTCCAAGGCCGTCAATAGACGGCAACATGGCAGGTTTGGTAATGGCGCCATCTGTTCGAAGATGTAGGAAAAGTGTCCCAACCCGAAGTTGAAGGCGAATCCCGTCAACAGATGGCACTACAGGGTGGGGTACTTGATTGTACGTCAAAATCGCGTGGCCGGTGACTTGGCCGCCTGCTCCCTATTATATATGTAGATACATTTAACTGTTTATGTATTGCCGAAACTAGGGGAGAAAAAAGCTGTGGAACAAATGCCATGGGGAAAAAAAGCTGTAAAAAATATATGGAAAAAAAGCCGTAGAGAAAAAATTTGATGGGAAGAAATCCGCAAAAAAAAAAAAAAAAGCTGACGGAAAAAAAGGCAGATGGAACAAACAGCAGCGGGAAAAAAAAACACGGAAAAAAAGCGGATGGGGAAATATCGCGAAAAATCGGGTGGAAAATGCACAAAAATATTACCTAAATATAGTTATGTGTAAACGCAACAATGGACATCCTTAGCAGCACGTACTGGAATGCTAATATATATGCAAAGCAAGCCACCGCTGTTATCCTGACCAAAACCAATTACTTAAGGGCACCTTCGCTCCTGCCAAAACCAATTTCCTCTTGTTTTTTTTATACACCTTATTAAGTTTTTTGGGGTAGTTGGGGGGAGGGGAAGCAACACGATCGGAAAAATAGATCAAAATTTGTGCAGAGAAATACCGAAATAGCTTTGGGATAAAAGTAAAGGAATTTTGGGAAAAAAAACTTCGGATAATTAACAACTTGAATATTGCACTCTCCAGGTTTTTTTCTTTAGTTTTTTTCCGGGGCTTTTTTTTCCGCGTCTTTGTTTTTCCTTCAGCCTTTTTTCGGCAGATTTTTTTTTCATCAGCTTTTATTTCCAGACCTCTTTTTCCAAGGCTTTGTTTCCCTGAGGTTTTCCTGCATTCTTTTTATAGAAACTGGAACCATTGTATGACAGACTTGAAAATTGCTTTCGGCCAGCACGAAGGTCTTGTTGCCTAAGCGTGCCGTTAAACTACAAAATAGAACCATTTCCGCAAATGACTGTCTTAGGAGAAATTTTAAGGTAAAAAAGATTTCGCTTTTTAACCAACCCTACAGCCGGCGCGAAGGTATCGCCCTCAGATCTTATTTGCGGCTACTAACGTTAATAATACACGAAAGCTGCATGTAAACAATAACAGACATTTCGTACAGAATTCAGAAATGTACAAAATTATAGATACGAATGGAAATTATCGTTTCTATACGGCTGTTAAAATTTTCTCAATTTTCGCAAAATTTGCTGAATTTCGCACAATTCGGTCGCATTGCTGTCATATTCGTTGCATGTTAGTAGCCGTAGCTGACGTGTGAAGGCGCCACTAACTTCACGTAAACCAGGGAGCACAACTATTTCTCGTGGTAAGATATACACGAGCGAGATTCAGTTAGTGACGTTTTTGCTCCCAAACCAATCCTCGAAGCAGACGACGCTTGGTTTTTCGAAACCAACAAAAAGGTTTGTTTTAACTAGCCAGTAGTTTTTAACGAAATTAATGAATAATTATGAAATATCTGATCGCTCAATCTTTGCTGAACGTTAAATTACACATTATTAAAACAAAACGAAAAATTCTTACCAGATCACCCGAGACGAGAGTAGCTGACGTAGTCGCGTTGAAACCAAAACAATGGCACGCGTTTACGATGGTCGCTTGTGACGGTGCTCTCCTTCTGATAACAAACGTTGCGACTTTCAGTCACATTGTCGATTGTACTGGTAGGTTATTGCACTTTATAACAATTTAAGCAATTGGAGCGGTCCGGCTTATACGTTTCATGTTGCGTACTCGTTCGTTTGCTAGTCCAATTTTGTGTCGATTCATCGGAAAAATCAAAAGCCAATGAGATGCAAGAATCGGTAAAATGGCGCAAAAAATGGGAGCAGAATCGTCAGATGCGTTTGAAGTATGCAAAGCAGCTACCAAAAACTCGCACGGTTTCTTGCAGTACAGCGTTATAGTAAGTAGGTCCACCCTATCAAAGCTACATGTAATCCAAGCTCCCTGACGTAAACTAGGCTTAGTCAAAATGTGACATGTCTATTTACTTTCCGATCAATGGCGTTAGTATACGCGAGATTTTCCCAACAAATACGTTAGGGCGCGTTTATGCAACGAGACCTTCTCGCTCGCCGAACGCTATTTGCTTGTAGACCGTTATTTATTTACGATTAGTTTCCCGTTTCTACTAAATAAATGCGGCAATGCATAACAAATTAAATGTATTATAAATAAAAACACGGTTAAATAACGAAGCGCAACAGTAATTTTAAACATTGCTATACAACCATTGTTGTAATTTCACGCTATTTCTAAAATTTGCTATTCTCGTGCAACGAACAGTTTCTGGCGCTGCTCAGACGACGGTAGAATAAATAGCTGCTCACAGCGAGAATTCAAAATCCGACATGATGTTCATTTCGGGGTTATCGAATCGAAGACAACCCATCGAATGCCGGTATTAAGAAATCAGTCCGCCGTCTTGTACTGCAGTAAAAGTTGAATTCGTTTTGCCATAAATCGACACTGTCATGTTGCATGCATCGTACGTCGTACCACGAGGCACGAGGAGAAAATCTGAGTCCGCGTTGTTGCCGCAGTTACTACGTATAGACAACTCAAAAGCCGCATTCTCTGGTAAAGGCGAGAAACAGCCATCAGATTTAGTGTTAACCAAATAAAATATATGAGCGAGAAAATTATCGTTGCATAAAACCCGCCCTAAAACCGCCCGCGCACACAGCGGCCAAGCCGCGCTGCGAGAATGCTTACGGTGTATGTAGCAACGCGCACTTGGCCGCAGCTACCAGCCTGTCGCCGCGGCCACTGGGATCTCGGGCGGCGGGCAGGCGGCCTCAGGGCGACCATACTTGCTCCGGATTCATTTTTCACCACGTGATCGAGAATTATCAATGAAAAACGGACGTGGACGCTCGGCCAGTCGCCGTTTTTTTTGGCTGCGACGACCACTGGCCGCGCAACATGGCGGCTTAGTGCGCGGGCGGCCTTAGGGCGCGTGTACGCATCGACTCGTCCTTGCACTCTCATAGCTAGAAGCTAGAAATCACCTGAAATTCCAACATGGCGGCGGGTTTAACTCTGCCGACTCGCAGCAAAAACAGTCAATAATGCGACTTCATCAGAAGCGACTTGGAAAATTTCGTCAGGAGGAATTCTTCATCTTATTGTCACGGATTACAAGACTTAAAGCATTTACTCAAACGACGTTGGATTTAGCTAATCCAGGTACCGTTGTTACCATAGCAACGACAACTTTGCCATCGCGATTAAATTCTAGCTCCGAGAATGCAAAGGCTAGTCGCTGCGTAAATGCGCCTTTAAACTTAGGATTTGGTCACGCTTCTCGTCCTAGTATCTGCAGCTTCGTTGCTATTCCGTCATCTATAGCAATTGGTCCTTCACAGGGTTGGTTTGCTTGTTTGTTTGTTTTCGTTTCCTAGCAACTCCGTACATTTTAAGTTTTTCTTTTATCTTCAGCGACCATCGCTACGTAGTTTAGAAACTGTTCAACGAATGAAAAAAGGGTGAAGTGGCATTGTTGGCAGCTGTCGCTACTCAAACCAAACGGAAATAGGGCGTCTTGCATCATTTAGGGCACGAAAGACGTTGGCGATGGATTCGAAGGGACCGTGTTACGTATACAAAAGGCATATTCTCAGCGAGGCAGACGCTTTTATATTACCATCGTTGAGCTGAAAATGCTACCACAGCTGTTTGTTTATGCAAACGGAAAGAGTGTTTTTTTTTTTTTTCACGGGTCACAAGCAGACCTGTCACTGGCAGTTGAGGCATAAATCTTGAGCCAATGCTATAATGGCGGGGGAATTTTCGAAATAACGTTGGAGAAAACAAAGGGTCTGTATTTCCCAGATCTAAAATAGAATTTTTATTTTTATTTTGGGGCTAACCCCCCCCCCCCCTTCCCCATATCTTCAATAAATTGTGAAGTTATGAAGCAGCTACAATAACGCTATATTGGCTACGAGGCTAGTACCTGGAGAGCTAACTACAAGGGGCACCAGATTGAAATGGAGGGGAAAACAACGGCACTTCTAGTCAAGCCAGCGCTTTGAGAGCGGCTTTCTTAGGCTTAAAAATCATTGTTTTCCCCAATCCCTTATGCTGCGAGGTTGTAAATCGAAAAAAAAAAATTCCACTTGCTGAAAATTTCAGCAATTGCCAACAAACCGAAAAACATCGCTCGTTTTAGGCCTAAGAAATTCGCTCTAACAGTATTGGCTTCAGTAAGACGCCCTTCCTTTTCCCCTCCAGTTCCTCTTACAGTTAGCCCATTTACTGGCTCCAACATAGAGTTATATAATTAATATGACGTCATTGTCACTTCTCTATAGAGCAGTGTCATAACGGAGTATTATTGTATATAACTCTATGGTGGAGCCAGTAACTGGGATAGCTGCAAGGGGCACTGGAGGAAAAAAAAGAAGGTCGTCTTACTGAAGCCAATGCTATTAGACTGGATTTCTTAAGCCTATAACGCGCGATTTTTGTTGTTGGAGAAAACAACGTTTTTTTTAGCCTTAAGAAATCCGCTCTCAAAGCACCGTCTTGACTAGAAATGCCGTTGTTTTCCCTTACATTATAATCTAGTGCCCCTTGTAGCCATACCCCCCAGATGCTATCTCGTAGCCGATATGACGTCACTTGCCGCTGCTGTATTGATGCAGAAAAAATCTGGCAAATCTTAATACTGTGGTTCTTGTTTGACGCGCCAGAAGGAGAGAGGAACAATTTTGCTAAGTAAATCCCATCGGAAATTTAAATATTAATACTGACCTAAATAATGTGTTACTGTTAGTTAGGAGTACCAGAAGTGCATAACACATACGTGGTATACGGGAGAGCAGACTGTTTTAACTCATTCAATAGCATGGGTACTATAGTCGTACCGAAACCGGGCTTGACCACAGCAAATGAACTAATGCTTAATCGAAAATATCAGCATTTCACATCAGTCCTATAGATTACGTTAT
Organism: Lithobius niger; assembly: GCA_023313725.1. Lineage (NCBI taxonomy): Eukaryota > Metazoa > Arthropoda > Chilopoda > Lithobiomorpha > Lithobiidae > Lithobius > Lithobius niger. The sequence goes on along the minus strand of JAHWFP010120235.1, from coordinate 40,651 downwards.
TCATTTATTTAATAAAATAATGCAAATTTATTCGTCCTAGCTGAGTTTAGGCTGGTTCAGATAGCATACGGTCGGTTTAAAATTGGCCGATGTGCAACACGCTGGGTTCATAAGTTGTGGTGAGAGGCTAGTGGTGTTGCATATACGTTTGACTTCGCTTAGCATCCTGGAATACGAAAGCACCTTCGACTTCCAAGATAGGCTTAGTTTTTAAAAAGGCTTAAAGCAACATCCGGCCTGCCTATAACAGCCACGCGCAGTGTTCGCGCGCTGCCTTCGCGAGATTCGGCGTAGTAATACTACACCGTCACTTCCGCCCTCGTCTTCTCGTGAACGACGTCTGGGCTATACGAATTGCGGGTCACGTGACAGCATTAACGCAAAAACTGCGTCGTCACAACGGTAAACAATGAAACGTCATGGTTATTGTAGGTGCGCAAAGGGTCATATACGTGCAGATGCAACATATAAAGTTACCAATATTCAACAGAAAATCTCCTAGACGCCAAATTTGAAAATGGATTTTTAGCTAGGGATTGACTAACAGTAAGTAAATAAAACTAAGGGGCCGTACTTGATGTGGAGGATCGAGAAAAATGGCGCTGGGAGGAATGTCCTTTTAAGCGTATAAAATGCGGATATAAGCCTTTAAGAAGCCTTACTGATCTAAAGCTACATATTCACGACAAAGACATGTAAGCAATTCGGGTGGCACTATAAGGGCTCGTTTACGCAACGAGACCTTCTCGCTCGCCGAAAGCTATTTGCTAGGCAACCGTTATTTATTTATGGTTAGTTTCCCGTTTCTATTAAATGAATGCAGTAATAGACAACAAATTAAAGGTATTATAAATAACAACACGGATAAAGAACAAAGTGCAACAGTCATTTTAAACATTGCTACAACATTGTTGCCATTTCACGCTATTTCCAAAATTTGCTATTCTCGCTGAAAAAACAGCTTCTAGCAGTGATCAAACGACGGTAGAATAAATAGTTACTCGCAGCGAGAATTCAGAATCTAACATGGCGTCCATTTCGGAGTTATCGATTCGAAGACAAACCTTCGAATGCCGGTATTCAGGAATCTGTCCGTCGTCGTGTACTGCAGTAAAAATTGTTTTCTTGTTGTCATAAATCGACGCCATCATGTTGCAAGCATCGTACGTCGGGTCGCGAGGCACGAGGAGCAAATTTGCGTTCGCGTTGTTACCATGGTGACTACGTATAGACAACTCGAAAGCCGCATTTTCCGACAAAGGCGAGAAGCAGCACACAGATTTAGTATTGACCAAGTAAAAGCTAGTAAGCGAGAAAATTGTCCTTGCGTAAACGCGCCCTAATGCGTGTAAAAGAAGATATAGTGTCCCGGAGTGGGTGGGTTTAATCGATGGCCGCCATTGTTTTTGTAACCATCTTGGATATCAACAAGGCATTCTGCTACTGAAAACGTACAATCGATTATCTGTGTTCGTTCTGCGGAGAACTCAAGATAGGCCGCGGACACTATAAGTACAGACTCGGATCAAGAAAGCAAGCTGGATCTTCTTTTTTTAGTGTGACGATGATAGCTTTTTTTTTGCATGCTTTTTTCTTTATAACATTAGTTTTTTTTTTTATTATTATTAAAGGCTTAGTAGAGCAAAAAAAAAAAATTCTTAAAGAGATATTACCGGCTCTTCACATATGCGAAACCGCCCAACAATGTTGTTCGTTTTGACCGAAACTGCGGAGTGATCCTTGGCACAATATCCGGTTGCTGAAAGGTAGCGTGAGGTTTCGTGTTACGGTTTCGATTTCCGATACGGTGTTTAGTTTTATGTTTAATGTTTACGTTTTAAGTTTCGTTTACGATGTTAACTCTATTTGGCGTAGCGATACAAACCCCCATTGCGTTTTCTCAACCAACCCGTAATTTCGTTCGCTTCTGCATTGGTATTTCGTGTTAGGCCTAACCTCATTTTTATGTTGCTGATACAGCAAATTAAACGCAGGGAGCTTGGATTACATGTAGCTTTGATAGGGTGGACCCACTTACTATTACGCTGTCCCGCGAGAAACCTTGCGAGATTTTGGTAGCTGCTTTGCAAACTTGAAACGCGTCTGACGTTTATGCTCCCATTTTCGCGCCATTTTACAGATTCTTGCATCTCATTGGCTTTTGATTTTTCGATGAATCAACACAAAATTGGACTACAAACGGACAAGTACGCATCATCAAACGTAAGCCGGACCGCTCCAATTGCTTAAATTGTTTTAAAGTGCAATAACCTACCAGCGCAACCAGCGCAACCAGCGCATAGGGCCTTAGGGCTTCGTCGGGCAGATGACCGGGTGCGGTTAACGCTCGCTAAAATCCTTTGACCTACCAGCGCAATCGACAATGCGACTGAAAATCGCAACGTTTGTTATCAGAAGGAGAGCACCGTCACAGGCGATCATCATAAACACATGTCATTGTTTTGGTTTCAACGCAACTACGTCAGCTACTCTCGTCTCGGGTGATCTGGTAAGAATTTTTCGTTTTGTTTTAATAATGTGTAATTTAACGTTCAGCAAATATTGAGCGATCAGATATTTATTTCATAATTATCCATTAATTTCGTTAAAAACTACTGGCTAGTTAAAACAAACCTTTTTGTTGGTTTCGAAAAACCAAGCGTCGTCTGCTTCGACGATTGGTTTGGGAGCAAAAACGTCACTAACTGAATCTCGCTATATGTATACCTTACCACGAGAAATAGCTGTCCTATAGCTCAGACGCGTTCACCGAGTGGGGCCACCCTATCAAAGCTATCAATCCGGCGTTTCACGAAAGTAACGTCATTGCCCTAATACGGGCATAACGATTCCCGAATCCTACCAAGAAGCAGCTTCGTGTTTCCGTAAAAGCCCGACGATTACCGAACGGTTACGTCATTTCCTTAATAGGGGGATAAAACAAGCAGCGTCCTGTAAGTGAGATATACTGCATAGATCTTTGGTTTGTTTGTCAGCGACCATTCAAAAAAGCTTCGATCTGTATTATTGAAGCAGAAGGTACACAGTGGTCTATTCAGTTTAGTCAAGCATGGTGGTCGTTTTACGGAAAGAAAACAAATTCTCACGATAATTGGCTGTTTCGATCGCTTTCCATTTTGCCATTTTTCTTTGCCGATTCTGTGCTGTATTTGCTCTTCCGTGTACGTTTGATGCCTGTCGAAGCCATGATTTGCTGGGTCACGTGCTCGTGACGTAAACCCGCGATGCAATCGACAACAACGAGTCGCGTGATTTAGAATATAGTTCCCGCAGTTTCCCGCCAGTGCTTAAACACGGGGGACCGCGAGAAGGTAAGACAAAAATACAGGTGCGTGTGTGTCACTTTTAGCACTAAAATTGGGCACGTGGACCTCTTAATAATTGTTAGATGATTTCTTACAAAACTACATCCGGTAGTGTATCAAAGAAATTTGATAAAAATGGCCAAGCGACTACCGTCCCTTTAATAGGAAGTATGGCACTATTAGAGTAAGTCTACATAGTAAGTCTACACTGTTATTAAACTAGTAAATATAATGCGTTTGCAGGCCCGACAGAAGCAAATTAAGGTGGGTCGGCCGAGCAAGTTACTTCCGGTGGCCTCAAATATCACAACAAACACTGGCGGATTTGAGCTAGGATGCTGAATTTAAGTGCTCACATCAGCTTGCCACGGTACTGTTTACTGTTAGTTGCTCATCCTTTAGAATCCAGAATGATTTTTCGACGTCTGAAGTACAGAATATAAAAAAAAAAATGCCGAAAAAATGGCGCGATTATGGCCGCTGCAGCCGCCCCGCTTCCGCACCCTGATGTGGTCTTGAGTATAACACCGATTTCGCATTGGTAAATCCAAGTGGCCCTAGCCGTGCCAAGGAGGGCTGGGCACCGTTTTATTAACCAATGCAAAATCGGGTCGGCCTAGGCCGGGCCGGTATTTTGAGAGCCGGCCCGGCTCACACCAATGATGTGAGCCTGGCCGGGCCATGCACGGCCAAGACCGGTTTATAAACTAACGCGAAATCAAATTAGGACGGAGCCGGCCGGCGCCGCCTAAATCAGAATGGTTTATGAATGGTGCTGCAGTGTAGCGGCAGAAAGTGGAAAGTGTCAACTGCCACAAACCGACACGTGGCGGTGCTGTAAATCGTGATCAGCAAGCCGTGGAATTAACCAGCGCAAAAGTGTGCCGGCCGGACCAGCATTGGCCTGGCCGCTTGAATTTACCAATGCGAAATCGGTATAAGTAAGCGATGTTTAATACTTTGGTCCAGAAGTGGCGCTTTTAATTTGCCACACAATTGTGTGTTTCAGTTCGCTGTAATTGTCTCGAAAAAACGCACGAATCCATATAGCCGGTACATACTAGGCAGTTTACCTTTTCCTCAAAATGGCGACTCAAATTTAAAATAAGCTTCTGCGTGAATGATCAATCTTGTTACGAACTAAGCCTAACAGCGACCGAATTACCTTTTTTGGTAATGGTAAAGTTTAGCGATCTAAGAAGAAAAAAAAAACACATTTTCTAGTAACAATTATTATCTAGATGTAACAATGGAAGTCAGCATAAACAATTCATTAGTTTTTAGTCCTTTTGGTGTCACCAGGAGCCAATGAAACGAGCCCACTCTGTGAAACAAACATGTTCATTTGTTCCTGGTGGCACGTGTTTAGCCATATTTGATGTTTTTACACGGGCAGTAAAGCTGCGAGTTCAACCATGATTATTCGATCAGCATCCTTTGGCCCCAAAACCGAAGGACGCTGATTCAAAAACCATGATTCAACGTACCAGCCGCCATTTTCCCTCTTATATGATGCCGATAGAGGTAGGAAATAATATAATTACTACACTCCAGCCCGGCGGAAATAATCAATATACTACGGAGGCGTAGTCGAACCGAACCAACTTACCTGATCTAAACTAACCTTACCGACAATAACAACAATTATACGGCATAACCATAGACGAATAAATAACAACAACAAAACTTTCCAACAATCGATTAACTACTCCTGGTCACACAGGCGGCACTGAGGCTTATAACCACAATGGCGAATCGTGTTGATGGTGTTGGTTTTTTTCTAGGGAGCACAAACCCAAACTGGCTTATCTGCCCCACGACGATGAGACGGATAATTTAGCGAACAATCAGAGGGACAATTTGACAAGTTTGTAAGGCCGGGTTTACGCAACGACTCGCCTTTGCATTCTCGCAGCGAGAATTTAATCACAATGGCAAAGTTGTTGTTGCCATGGTAACAAAGCTATCTGGATTAGCTAAATCCGACGTCGTTTGAGTAAATGCTTTAAGTCTTATAATCCGTGACAATAAGATAAAGAATTCCTCCTGACGAAATTTTCACAGCCGCTTCCGAACTCGGATTATTCAGCGTTTTCATTGCGAGTCGACATAGCTAAAACCGCCGCCATGTTGGAATTTCAGATGATTTCTAGCTTCTAGCTGCGAGAATGCAAAGGCGGGCCGTTGCGTAAACGCGCCCTAATGCCTGCCGACGAACGAAATTTTAAGAAATGCTAGTTCAATTAAGACTCATTATTACGTCATGGTTACTAGAAAACAATGTTTTCCTGTGTTTATAGATCGCTAAATTTTACCATATCCGTATTATTTTTTAAATCTACTTTTGTATCGTATATTTTTTATTACCGTACATACGAACTTTTTTATTTTATTTATTAAATTGCGTGTGGTTCCTCTGTACGAACCCAACCAGCTCTACTCCTTCTAACGAATGTTTCTCTGGGAGGACACTCTGGGTAAACCCTCTGTGGAACACTCTTCGAATGTTCTGTGTAAACTTAACCTAGATTACAATCTTAACTACATATATCGTATCTTATCTCTTCCAAGCGTATGAGTGCTTTGGTGGTAGTATCGGCTACTAGTAATTCTCATATTTGCCTTGCCTCCTTGCTGCCACGTACGCATAGCGTTAGCAAAGGCGTTAGTAGCCGCGACTACCGCCAGAGCCCCGCGTAGAATGGGAAGAGGTAAGATGCGATATCTATAAATAACTTTCTAATCTATGCTAGCACCTACTTAGGATGGAATGTTCCTTCATAAAGAGTAATGTATTTGTAGTGAAAGTCGGGGTCTGCAATAAACGGGGTGGGTGTCCTTGGGACCGTGTCTAGTCAATGTCGACCCGTTTATCGGAAAACGGTTGGTTGGGTCATCTCACCAGTGCATTAAACTTCCGCCTGTCCTGAAATTCACTCCAAGTCTTTTGCTTCTGTCTGAGGCATTGAAGGCCTGCCAACACGCCAGCGGCCGCCTTCATTTTTTTTCTTTTTCTTTTAGTCCTTCGTTGCTTTTTTGTGAGCAAGGTTTGGAAGTGACTTCGTCGACGTCCTGGTGCTGAAACGGAAACGGAAATAATAAATAAATAAACAACAACAAGAAAACAAAAAGTTAGCTACAGTACAAGTTTCGTGTGTACCGCGGCATCCACCCATAATACCAACGGATGCTGGTATAATAACATGAAAAATATGATGGCTAAGAACCTGTCAACATGGTCAGTTTGTTCGAGCTGCTTCTCTAATGATTCTGATGACGCTAATTCCACCCAAACGTGATGAGAAAAAATGCCGCATTTGGATTTTTTTTTGCAGGTGGCAGGGAGGGGGAGCAGGGAGTTCGGGTTTTACGTCGCTTTCAGTTACTGAGTATTCACTCGATGACGAAAGATTATAGTTTTGGTAGGAATTAGGGCACTTGACCCAAATTTTCTCTGGCCCCAACGAGCTTCCCTTCTTCACTGTAGCGATATGAAACTCGTTCCCCACATGAAACGAGTTATCTGGCCGGTGAATTCTGACCATGGCAACTATAGCCTAACCTAACCTAAAACAAACAACAAGACGGTAATTTCGTTAATATTTACATGACAACGAGATGGCGGTTTTAGGTTTGCCGGCTGGCAACGAAAACAGTCAATATGTTAAAACAGTCAGAAGCGAGTGGGAAAATCGTTTCGTCCGGAGAAATTCTTATCTTATTGTCACAGATCATAAGACTGCAAGCATTTACTCAAACGATGTCGGGTTTAGCTAATCCAGGCTAATCCAGGCATCTGCCATCACGATTAAATTCTAGCTGAGAGCATGCAAAGGCGAGTAGTTGCGTAAACGTGCCCTTACAGTCATCAAATAAACTCTGAAACGAGAAAAAACGAGAAACGAGAAAATTACTAAGTCGTGCTTAGACTTAATCGCTGCTAAATTAAAAATTGTCAGTTGCAAAGGATCGGTTACGAGAATCAAACCTGTTAGACCACTATATTACACTGTAATTGAATTACAGTTGCTTAGGAACTAACTGTAACTGGTCTGCAGGTTTGGTTGTAACATTTACTCTGATCTAGTAATTGCACAGTAATTGAATTATGGAATAATAAAAACATACGTCGCGAACATTACAAATGACAATATGTCAAACAACTTAAACAAGTAAACTGGGAGTTTTTAACAGCCTACAAAGAATCAAGTGGTTTATTTATGGAAAAAATAGAAAAAAAAACAATAACAAATATTTACAAAAGTAACTGTGTTATAAGGAAACATCTCGATACATCTCACATCCCGAGGAAGGTATGCACTGCAAACGGAACTCCTTAAACTACATGCGTCGTCGGAAAACCACAAATCTTAACGGGGTCTAACCCCATGGTTGACTTAACACCTAGCTTACCTCCTCAACTTAATCGTCAAAATTTGAAATGTGTCTTTTTTAATGCTAGAAGTGTCGTCCGTAATATTGGGGGTTTTCGGGAGTTGGTGCAGAGGGATATCTTTGACATTATCTTTGTGGTCGAAAGCTGGCTCCATCCTGCTTTTACTGATGGCATGTTGGTGGATGTCAAAAAATACACTGTATACGTCGCGATCGGGGTAGTTTGGGTGGGGGCTTACTTGTTGTCCACCGTTGCGATATACAATTGGTGGTTGAAAATGTTGCACTTGGTGTGGAATGTATTGCGCTGTCCCTGCTTTGTTTTAAAATTAATGTTGTTTTGGGGTACCTCCCTGATAGTCATGATTAGGACGCTATCACCTCGCTTTGCAACTTCACAATTAACTCTTTTGAAAATCAGTACTCCTGTATACTTCTCGGTGATTTTAACCTCTCCACTGTGGACTGGGGACGAAATTGGGCGATGGACAGGCTCCACCGTTTTTTCCTGGAGCTCCTAGCACCCTTGGGACGCTACAAACTTTCAACTTGTGCAACAATACGTTGGACTTGGTCTTCAGCGATAATGAGAGACTTGTTTTTAATCTAAATGTGGATGATCATGTCGGCAACAGTGATCACTGTGCTGCTTCCTTCTCTATAAACCTCCCTTTTTCGGTCCCTACTCTTCTTGACGACCAAGGTGTTGGTTCTAAGTCATATGGTAGGGTGGATTACGACACGCTACTTGATTCATTGTCGTGTGTTGATTGGGATGCCCTTATATTTAGGGTCCATCCGACTATCGACCAGGCATGGAATTGTTTCCTAAATATTCTTATGGAACGTGTGAAACTTTGCAGTGCGTCCTTTCATGGGAACAGATCTAGATCGGTCCATTTACCTAGACACCTGATCAAACTGCGTCTACTGCAACTCAAACTTTGGAAACGCTATAAGTTTAATCGAAGCGAAAAGAACAGGCTTGAGTACAATAAAATACGCTTACTCTACTCCAACTGTATGGAAACTTGGCACAGTTCGCGGGAGGCGGCTATCATTCGTGAAGGCAGTCATTCTGCCCTATTTCGGTTTTATCGCTCTAAAACATCCCTGCCTAGAACACTACCTCCCTTAAAAGTGGGCAACTGTTATTTGACAGATGACCTTGCAAAGGCTGAATCATTCTCTTCTTCCTTTGCGTCAAATTCAATCACGGATGATGGTGCTACTCTTCCCTCGCCCTTATTTCATAGGCCCTTTAACGACAAATGTGATTGGGTGTCCTTCTCTGTTACTGTAGTCTTGGATGCCATTAATAAGATTAAACCTAGCCACTCGCGGGATCCAGACGGCATTTCTGCCTTTCTTGTCAAAAAAATGTTCACGGGAACTTTGTTACCCTCTCTCCAGAATCTTCACACTCTCCTTTGAGCAGGGTCGGATTCCTTTCTTGTGGAGTTCAGCCTTAGTTATTCCAATCTATAAGAAGGGGTCTTCCTCTGATCCTTCAAACTATCGTCCTATTGCCTTAACCTGCGTGGCCTGTAAGATTATGGAATCTGTTATTCGGGCCGTTATATTGGAGTTTTTTGAGAAGCATTCTGTCATCAATACTGACCAATTTGGCTTCTCCCTGGTCGTTCTGCTACTCTTCAGTTGTTGCTTGTCCTCGACCGTTGGACTAGTGAGCTTGATATTGGTGTCCCTTCCGATACGATATACTTCGATTTTAAAAAAGCATTTGAGTCGGTGATTCATCGAAAATTATTGTTTAAAGTTGAAAATTGTGGTATTGTTGGGGATCTCACTAGATGGATCTCGGCCTTTTTGAGCAACCGAACACAACGGGTATCTATTGCCAACACACTCTCTTCTAGTGTGTCTGTGCCATGTGGGGTGCCCCAGGGCTCTGTCCTGGGGCCACTGCTTTTTGTTATTTACTTAAATGACCTGAAGTTTGTAAATGACGATATATTTGGGTATAAATTTGCTGATGATCTAAAAATTGGCACTGAAAGTTACCTGCAGTGCGAATCTGTCAGTCTTGATCAGGAGTCCCAAAACGTGGCCGAGTGGTCCTGCAGATGGCAACTCCCAATCTCAACTAACAAATGTTTTACCTTCCATGTTGGCCATCAGAACGTTTGTTCCAATTATCGTTTGGAGCAATCAACGCTGCCATCGGTCTTGGAGGTTAGAGACCTTGGTGTTTAGTTTTCACACAACCTGAAGTCATCACTCCACTGTCACAAAATCTTAGGTCTGCTTATCGTAAACCATAAGCCAATGCAGCCATTGTAAACAAATGCTTTACGTCAGGGCACTGGCGCACTAAAGTATGGGCCTTCAAGGTTTATCTAAGACCACTCTTAGAGTATGCGACCCCAGTGTGGTCACCACATCTAGTGAGGGATATTGCCCTTCTTGAGGCTGTTCAGCGTCAATTTACTAAGCATCTCCCAGGCTTTCGACATCTGAGGTACTCGGAACGTCTTAATCAGACTGGCCTGGAACTACTCGAGTTGAGACGTATCAAGTTTGATCTTATTTTAACATTTAAGATTTTGCATGGTCTTACTGCTGTGAGCCTCCCATTCTTTGATTTGGCCCCGGGACATATTTGTACTAGGGGTCACCAATGGAAACTTGTTAGACAGCTTTCTATTCACAATACTCGCCTGAATTTTTTCTCGGTTCGGGTGGTCCGTATTTGGAATGCTCTGAGTAAGCAAGCTGTAAACCAGTCCACAGTGGAAGGGTTCCGCCGCTCGCTGGCATCTGAGAATCTCCTGCCCTTTCTTAAATACCAAATCTAGGTCATGGTGTCAGTGGCTCACCGCCCTTCCGTTTTCCTACCACCGTGACGTGGTTGAAACTATTATTATTATAAAACAAACGCAAATAAGAAGGGATCTATGAGGAATGAATGTATGATTGCTGAATTTTTAGTATTAACCAATAGAAAAAATAAAGTGAGAAATATGATCAGAAAAAAAAGTGACGTGACCACAGAACTGAAAACTCATTACAGCCAACTTAAAAACGCTACAGAGAACTGGATTGATACCACAGACCAGAAATACTACAATAATTACTTTCGTACACATACAAAAAATGATGAAACGATTTGGGAAAAAATAAATATCCTCACAAACAGAAAAACAACAAAAGCATCCATTGATGAACACCTGAAAGATAACTTTAGGAATGAAAACATTAAAAGTGTATGTGATAAATGTGTGGAAAATTTGGAAGCACAGATATCTAAACTGAAGTTAAATAAATTAAGTAAGCTTATAACACGGAGCACAAACACCTACATAAAAAAAAAAGAAGAAAACAAATCGAAGCTAAGTTACACAGTGTTTGTTTCAGAAATAACAGAATTTGTCGTCTTAAAATATTTTAAAGTAGCGTAAGGAAAAAAAAAAGTCCACTGGGCATGACGGCTGTCTTTTAGAACACTTCCTAAAAAAACAAAGAAAACATTTGTAGATTTATGGCTTTATTAAAACTGCCAGTCGGCCTGATAGTTGAAAAAAAAGAAAAAAAGTTTTAGACCTGTGTAGAAGAAAGGAAATAAAATTGATTCAGAGAAACAGACATGTGGCATTTTCGTATAAATACTGCTGGCAGTACGACCGGGAAAACACTTGGTTGTGGGTTCAGACTGAACGGTCAGAACCTCTGGAGCCTACAGGATCAGTTAGAAGGATAAATTCTGGCTGATGCATAATATGCGGTACTGTGTGCATAGTCCCCTAGCTATGTAGTATGGCATGAATTGGAATTGAGTACTTGAATTTGAAACCACTCGCCCATTCCCTGCATACTTACTGCTTAAATACCCCCCCCCCCCTTTTCCCTGGACAGAAGTAAGATTCGAATTATATAACTTTGTTACGGCCCACCCCGTTTTTATATAGGACTAATTTTAACAGCCCGTAGGCGTTTAGTAGGCTATTTACGGTATTTAGAATGACTGTGGTTTCATGACTATTTTACCAGTTACACACCATTAGTTAAATTTCACGTAAAAGTTTAATATGTTTTTCTGCAAAACTTAACATCAGAATTCAGAATCTATATATATAATTACACTAAATCCGCAAGGCAGCCATCGGCAGCAGCCAAAGAGGGAGCAGCATCTCCACTCTCCAGGCCAGCAGCGCGAACATACGATGCCATCTACCGATCGAACGGCAAATTAAATGAGGGGGGGGGGCCGGGGGGGGGGGGGGGGGCCGGGGGCGCGCGAAGCCGCGGAATGAGCGCGCGACGCGAGCGACTCCGCTAGTTATTGTATAAATCTGGTACAAAAACCATGTGATGATGCACGGTAATACCAAACATTTCAAAATTCTAGGTGTTATCATAGGAAAGCATAATCACGCTGGGAGAAATAGAAATAGAAAAATCGATTGCACCTAGATGATGGCACAAAGACTTTAACTTTGAAATTTTGACTAAATTTTATCTATTGATTGGGTCCTAGTTCTGTATTGGTACAAACATTTTGTTTTTAAATTCTCCTCTTGGCTTGACTCCAGGATTCCTTTACGTGATTTTTAGTTAAGGTTTTTTCTTGACAATGAACCAGAAGCGTCGAAGCTTAATAGCTTTCACTCTACACTTTGTTGGCCTCTTCCATTCACTAGGAATTTTGGTGTTTTTACTTTGTACTAGCTGTACGCCCCCCCCCCCCGGCATAACATACGCCGATCTAGCTGGTTCCCGCATGCACGAGCGAAATACTTTACTGGGTAGCGTGAATTGAAAAGGGTGGCTGATGGCCCCCTCCCCTCCCCCAAACCCCTCTGCACCCCCTCCGCATTTTCCTATTGTGTGGTCAGCTTTCCCCTGCTGCCTCTCCGGTATCCCTCCAC
>JAHWFP010120235.1:6408-27941 GCA_023313725.1 Lithobius niger | reverse complement strand
CCCCCCCCCCCCCCCCCCGCATCCCCCGTTGTGTGGACTGAATACCCCCCATCCCTGATTCCCCTCCATTGGAACCCCTGGTGTTTGGTCTTTTTAGTAAATAGCGTTTTCAGTGGAGGGCGCCACTCTTATTCTCAGTGTGGCAGAATTGCTTGTTTTTCCGTTCTGATACCAAGTGCGGTAAGCCCGCAACAACGATCATGCATGCAACATTAACTTCAAGTTCAAGTTCAAATTTATGATGAGAGAATTCATAAAGCCCCAACGCCATGCTCGACCAACCCACCAACCAACTCAACCAACTTTGAAACTATTCAACTCAGCTATAATAGCCAGCAATATTGAAGCTATAGTTCGTTTGTTACCAATTGTTACGGGGCACATCCGTTCACATTGTCGGCCGCTCGCCCTTTTTCTGTACTACCGTGCCAAGAATGAGCCTGCTCTCCCTCTTTCATTATAATGCATCGCAACCCAACTAAGCGTATTACTTTGCTAATACGCTAATACGCAACTTAGTAATTTTGCTGTGTGCATCTCATCCCAACTAAGCGTATTATAGATAGTATATAGATTTGGGTCGACTGAAGTATATACTTCAGTATACCCATAGATGTATACTTCAGTATACCCATAGATGTATACTTCAGTATGCCCATAGATGTATACTTCAGTATACCCATAGATTTATATTTATAGCTATAATCTCAGCATCAGAGACGCTACTGTGCACCTTTGCAAAGGCGTTGGCCAGCCTCCGTTATCATGAAAGCAGATGTGCAATAGTTTGAGATTTCTTGAACTTTCAACCTACGAGTTCGATTTAGCATAATTCTAGTGTCGTAGATATGACATGGATTAATAAGGCCGGGGGAGGGTTAAATGAGATGAAAATGTCAACAGAAAATCTTTCCTCATACTCACAAACTTCAATGTTCATTCTCTTTTAATTCCGGTAGGTGTTGCTGGCTCCCCCGAAAAAAAAAAACTGACGACTTGTTTACCCACTGCCACCAACTGTCTCATTAAGGCGCTTTTCCTATTACTTCTTGCAGTAGTTCTCTCACGGCCGCCGAAAATCCTCTTTGGTCTCTCCTGACATCCCCCATCCCCATTTACGGTCGTTGACACAGCTTCCTCTGGCAACCGTAGGCGCAGCCGATTTTTACTCAATTTACGACGCCCGTCTGACCCATTCTACTGATGGCGGCGTGATATTAAATTCTCCCGTTGACTGCTTTACTGGCGCTCTGCAGGCAGCTGCGCGCGTGAAAATGTCGAATGGTGAAATGACAAGGTGATGGGACTAATTGTCACCACTAATTACCTGTCGAAACGTCAGTCTGCAGCGTCGATTGCCTCTCCGCCGCAATGCATCCATTACAGAACTTGTTGCTAAGTCCGATAGAGACGCCTAGGGAGTGTGGTTGAGAACAACCCATCACCAATGGCGCCCGTTCATTAAGGTCGGGGATGTGGACTAATCATTACGCGGTAATTCTAATTAATGGAATGGCGAACGTTGCTACCCTTCCCTGTCTTGCCGGTGTTACAGGTTATACAAATTAGTTTCGCTCATAATTGAATGATAGTGTTTCACAAATTTATACGAGCTTATCATTGTCATGATAGCCTGTATCCCCCCTCCCTCCCCACTTCAACTTCGTTAGTGCATGCGGAAGTGGGAATTTATCAATAAATTAAATTAGAAAGTTGTTTCACTTTTTTTTTATGAACAAATAAACATTTCGTCGTGCGATCCGTGAGCATGTCACAGCTTCAGTTTAAACTGGAACGAATTAAAGAAATAATATGAGCTACACGAGGCAGTATAAATGTATTAAATCTGCACACGTATGTCGATTGTTTCCTGCGTGTATCCATACATCACTCAATTAAATTAGTTAATGTTGCATAGCTTCGCATTTATATAATTAATTAATTCACTCTGATGTGGTTAAAATTCTGATGTAGCTGTCAGTTGCTGCCAGATAGGTTGGGGGATGTTTTAAAATACAAGTCCTCATTTCAAGCTGACTTCAGATATATTTAAATAAATTCATAGAACGCATGTCTATTGACTTAAGTGTATTTTTAAAGTAGGCCTAACACTTTTTATTGGTAACCCCAAGAGTTTATAAAGAGTTAGGAACGAGGAGTGTTGGACAGCATTAAGACTCTGACCAACCGTTTCACGGATTACGTCGCGTTATTTGTCGTACAAAATGCATCCCACCATCTATCTATCTATCTACATATCTATTTATTTTATTCTACTATATTAATACTGTAAGGTCTTGGGGACTGCATGCTTATTTGCTTTTTTTTTTATGGTGCACGAGCCGAAACTGGGTTATCTACCCCAGGACTGCATGAACATCAATGCAGCAAAGGGTGCCCACAAAACAGCAAAAAGAGGGGGTGGGGGCTCTCGTCACATTTTTAAGACCTTTTTTGGGCCCATTTTGGGACGTGCCTTCTTTGCCTAATCAGCGTTGCAGATCCTCGTTTGTTTAAAGGTTTTTGCTTTTGTTTTTATGGATTTTCTGAAGAGTCTGTCTCCCAAAAGGGCAAGAAAAGAGAAAAAGGCAAAGAAAAAGGGCAAAAAGGGATAAAAGGGAGGGGGGGGGACTATACTCAATAACTCCTGTGTATGGGCGCCACTGATATTGAAACTTTAAATGAAGCGAAAACACGTACAACAATCGCTTTAAACGTGACTTCATTTGCAGTGCACGACGCTTATCACTGCTACCTTGCAAACTGTGTCTGAGCAATGGGAATGTGTCATTGTCAGCAAGCTAGAGGTCTTGACAATGTATTGTATAGCAAGTGACTTTCCCCAGGGAAGGGACCCCCTCCCCCTCCTCCTTTCGGCACGGCACCACTTATGAAGAAATTTTACGAGGAGGTTTTTTCCATGGAGACTTAAGAGATTTACAATGTCCGATTATGGTTTAGGTTTAAGTTAGGGTAGGGTAGTTTTATCATGAGTGTATGGCTTACAGGCCGCATAGTACTCAATAAAATAAAATAAAATCAAATCAAATCAAGTCTTGACATTTGGACTTTCATTGTTGAGCTAAAAAAAACAAACTAATCCGTGTTTCAGCTAAAGGTGGACAACTTTAAACCAAACGACGATAGGTTAATAATTGACCTAACGACGATAGGCCAATTGGCAGCCAAATTCGATGGAAAGGCGCATTTATTTCGTAGATGCTGATTTCCAGAGCGGAGTTGAATTGTTTTAAAGTTGGCAGAAACAATCACTGCACCTCGGTAATTTGCAGAAGGATGGAGGGGGGAGGGGGCGAGCAGGTAATTTCCGGTAACACTTCCATCAGACGTAATATTCACGTGTTAGTGCACAGAGGTCGGTACAGGGTCTCGCCAGGTCGAAGAGTGAAATTAAAGAATTAGTCAAACAATTAAATATTGAGAACGTGATTTGCTTATCTACGGAGACCAAACACCTGGAGGGATTAAGACTCGGAAATTCAATCCTTCGTGCATGCGGCACGGGTCAAGCTATAGTATGTATGTATTTCGTGTCAGAAGTAAAGCCAGGGGCCAGACGGGGAAAGGATCATTATGAAAACCAATCCAAACACAGCTGATTAATGTGATAGGGCGAGCATGTTAATTCTTTTCACGGCATCAATGGAGAAGGGGAAGCATGTTCGTTTTTGGCACGGTAGCAAAGAAAAAGAGTGAACGGTAGGCAGTGTTAAAAAGTTAATGGCGATTACTTAGTAAGTCGGTAACAAACAAAATATTTCGACACGTATTGTCAAAAGAAAATTCTGGGCAATCAAAGTCTGGGCTCCAACAGAAAATAACGCCAGCACAACAACAAACCGTTTGCATTTTCGTTTGCGTTTTCGTCTGATACATTTTGGAATATGCAACCCCTCTTTGGTCGCCCCATCTTGCTAATGACATTGATCATGTGGAGTGCACAGCGAATGTTTCCAAAAAAACCTATCCAACTTAAATTGCAGAGAACGATCATGCAGAAGTCTTGGGAGCAGACACACTGGAATTACGCAGACTGAAGTGTGACCTTGCTTTAACACATTTTTTACTGCGTGACCGGTACGATATTAACTGTGTGAGCACTTTTTTTTATCCTTAAACTCGTGTAATGTTACCAGGGGGTCACCCTCTCAAATTATCGATGCTCAGATTTTCAAGAAATTGCAGAAAGATTATTTTTCAAATCGTGTGGTGAAAATTTGAAAAGGACTGCCAGTTCAGGTGGTTATAGCACCATCCCTTAGTATTCTCAACCCATAACCGCCTAGATACGAACGTACGCCTTCAACGTATAACAGCAAAAAACTAAGTCCCAGCGCGAGCTTTGTGAGGGGTCCCCGGGGACCCGGAGCAAAGCGGGCAGTCACACCCCAGTAGTCAGCGTCGTCGCCTCCAAACCGAGAGAATGCCGGTTCGAATCCGAGAACCGACCCGAGTCCCAGGGACTCTAAAAAAAAGGGTCTGAAAGTTTTTTCAGGCGGTTATGGGTTATTGGTTGCAATCAAGTATTTTCTCAACCCTCAGCTAAAATGAGACTGTCGAGCAAAATGTGTCAGATGTACATGACCTTTATTTGTAATTATAAGGCTTGGTGTCAGTCGTCTTGCCGGCCCTTCTTCGTCCATTAACGACATTTTTTTCTCGTAACGAAATTTTAATTTAAATTAAACTGGGCAGTGTGGCAGCAGCATGACTGTCGACTGGACCGGACCGTGTCCGGGACCAGCTAGTTGAGAATTTTTAAATTGACTGATTTTCATTTCATGATGGCTCAGTCGAGAAATGGGTTGTACCGGTTCGAGAGGCAACAGGTGAATAATTATTTCAATGTTAACCGTTTATCCGCCAAAAAAGACTTGAGTTCAAGACTGTGTACCCGTCCGCCAGCATTCTGTGTGAAATATAGATTGTATGGTCTTAGAGCCTCATCTCCTGTGTTGTCCATTCTCAGGTTGTGAAGTTAGCTTTTATTTTTTATTCTCTGGCGTAGATAGTAGAAATATATGGTGGTCTGAAAAGTACTGAAAAAAAGGAGGGTAGGCCTAGAAAGTGTATAGGCCTATAAAGTTTGTTGAGTTGGCATGGACGCACACATTAGACCAAGAGTTTTGACATAACAAAGGTCACTCCGACTAAGGAAGAGTAATAAAGACCTCAACGTAGGTGACTGGTTAATACTCCAGTAATTTTATTCCACATTACTTTTTTTCCACGTACATTTGTTTCAAGTAATTTGCCAAATCCGTTCGGTAAACTCGTCCCAGTTTACACGGTGTTGGTAAATTTGACAGTGTAATGCCTGCCATGTACACTATTCAGAAACGGACTGAGTAGTTGGTTTTGCTTTGTGGCAAGAGACGGAGCAATGCCCAAACCCTTCAACAGGTTGCAGACCAATATCTTGCATCCAGACAGACCCACTCCATGTTTGGCCATCATCTCCGATCTGCTGAAGAAATTCAAGGACACAGGCTGTGTTCGTGATTTTTGGAGAGATTTTTGGGTGTCCGCGCACATCATACAGATGAGCACCATACCATAGCAGTCAATCACTACGTTTACATGGACACAAGAAAGCGCATTTTAGCGATGCGCTTTGAAATGTGCATCAGAAAACGGCACCTGTTTACAAGACGAAAGATAGCGATTAGGGCCAATCCTCTAAGGAAGGCGATTCGACCAGTGCGATTGGAAAACCCTTTCTTCCTGCCTTCCCTTTGGCGAAGAGTGAGTAAGTCCCACGCTGCTCTACCACATGCATGTAGTAAACTAGGTCAGCTTAGACCCAAGTAACCATGTACCAAGTAACCAAGTAACCAAGTAACCAATATAATCAAAACTTAGTGGTCTTCTTACTCATGTACACTTGTTTTCAGTTTATTTACCTAAAATTCGAATGGCACTAGCACAAATTACGTGGGGTCCGCCATCTTTACCATGCTTTCTCCAACGGCTCAATGCGATTACGAGTGTTTACGAGTGAATAAAGACGATGCGATACACACTACGTTTACATGACCACTTCGAAGCGCTTCACAGGGATGCGCATCGCGTCCGTGTCGCCTCCGTTGGTCTGGTAAACACTCGTTCGTGGTGCTTTCTCCGTTCGTGGCGCTTTCTCCCAACGCGCTTCACGGAGGTGGTTTCAGAATCCGTATCGCATCGTCTTTGTGCATGTAAACACTTGCAATCGCATTGAGCCGTTAGAGAACGCTCGGTAAAGATGGCGGACACAGTTACGGCGCCCACGTAATTTATGCTGGTCCATTCGAATTTTAGGTAAGTACACTGAAAATACGTGTACATGACTAGGAAGACCACTGAGTTTTGATTACATTTGGTTATTTGGGCATAAGCTGCCCTAGTTTGCTACATGCAGGGGGTAGAGCAGCGTGGGACTTGCTCACTATTCGCTAAAGGGAGGACAGGCAGCAACGGTTTTCCGATCGCACTGGCTGAATCGCCTTCCTTAGCGGATTGGCCCTAATCGCGATCTTTCGTCTTGTAAACAGGTGCCGTTTTTCGAAGCAGCCCCCCCCCCCCCCCCACCCCGAACATCGCAACGCTTTCTAGCCAGAGAATTAAATATTGGCAAGACCGCTATGCAGAAAGTCCCGAAGGCACAAAGTTACCACACATTCAAACCAGCGACATCCCAGCAGTGGACAATGAAGATTTCGACGGCAGGTTGCAGTTTTCACAATAGGCTCTTGAACAGATAGATGCTGATGTGACAGTTTTTAGGTGTCTTGTAATGACTGACTGATGACTCACTTTTTTTTGCACGGCAATCGCTCATTCTACTCACCACTGAAACAATTTTACTGATTGCTGGAATGCTAGCAGTACCAGCTCGCTATTTCCGGTTGGTTCTAGATGCGTTAGTAGAGCCCTTATGCGTTCATTGGGACCACCACGGTTTTTTGGGGGGAGGGGGGGCGTTAGTAGGGCCCCACGGTAACAGTGCCCCCTCTAAGTTGTTTCCCGGTAGAAATTTAGTTCACAGTGCATGCCTGAGTATGTCACTTTAACACACGGAAGCACAGTTTTGCCGGAAAAAGAAATTCAACTATGACTGTAGCTATCTTAAAGGTACACCTGGCCTGCCTTATAACATTCCGCGTGCCTTATAACAGCCACGCGGAGATCGCCATCCGCGCATTTACTAGCGCTAAGGTCGGCTGCGGTGGTGCGAGGAACGTAGCTGCTGTCTCGGTTGGCTATGGGAATAGTACACGAAACAGCATGAACGCATTAATTGTATCGTCACAAACCGGAATGATTCTCGGATTTTAACATCACAATTTATAATTTTCTAGGATAATGTCTTATAATTCTGCTTCGGCAATCTATTGGAATAATTAACTTTAATTTTTACCGCATTAGTCTTTTAGATTTTTGATCTCTCGATAATTATTAGGAAATCAGTACATGCACACACAGAGATGAAACGTCGTGATTATCGAGATCGCGCAAAGCATCATATACTGCGGGACGCAGTAAATAAATTTAACAATTGTTCAACAAAAAATCTCCTAGACGACACATTTTAGAACGAATTTTTGCCAAGGGACTGACTAACGGTCAGTAAATAGATCTTTGGGGCCGTACTTGATGTGGTGGATCGAGAAAAATGGCGCTGGGAGGTATATCCCTTTAATCTTTGCCCGATGTTAATTTAGTTAATTTATTTATTGATGACATTCTTTACTTTAGGTATAGAAACAGCGTATCTCGCCTCCTGGCTCAACACCAGTTGACGCGCATGCCAGAAAGTTGACGCCGTTTAGCGGTGCTGTGGTGAAATAAGATTCTGGTGAATTGAATTAACTGACCTGGATCCGGGATACGAAACCCACAGCTTCTATCTCAGACGAGCTTGCGACAACAGGATGAAATACGAAGCAATAGTTACAGCATAGACACTACACCGTGTATTTCTATTCTCCTGATATCACCAGATGTTTACTTTTTTGCTTTAAAGGTACATACATCCATGTTGGCTTTCCTCTATAACTCAGTTTTGCGACATTACTGAGTTCAAACGTATGCAAATGTTGCCAACACATTCATTTTCTTGTCTTTTTTTGTTTCGTGCGGGATGATTTCGCGATATTAACTCTAACATGTGTATGTTGCAAAGCTATTCTCAACGGGCAAATTGGAAATTAGCCAACAGCGAAAATCATGCACTAGAAATAACGTAGTTCAGCAAGCCACCTTTATGCACTTACATTTTGTCGGAGTGGCATGACCCGGATTCGAACCGGCTACCCAGTTCGCCCCCAGATCACTTGCATATACCGCCTTAATCGCTATGGCCACATCCTCCACTGGCATAAAGATAACTTACTGAACCCGCTATTAAGGTCACAACCGTGACCAGGGCTCCATTCGACCAAAATTCACTCGGCCATAGTCAATGGAGAGGGAAGACAAATCATACGCTCACAAGGCTCAATAAATAGACATAAATCATATTATTTCCGCGATTTTTGTGTATTTATTTCTTCTTTACTGAGCCTTGTGAGTGTATGATTTGTCTTCCCTCTCCATTGCCAACGGCCGAGTGAATTTCGGTCGAATGGAGCCCTGGTCACGGTTGTGACCTTAATAACGCGTTCAGTAAGTTATCTGTATGCCAGTGGAGGATGTGGCCATAGCGATTAAGGCGCTATGGAAGTGATCTGGGGGCGAACTGGGTAGCCGATTCGAATCCGGGTCATGCCACTCCGACGAAACGTAAGTGCATAAAGGTGGCTTGCTGAACTACGTTATTTCTAGTGTATGATTTTCGCTGTTGGCTAATTTCCAATATTATTTCCAGTGATTTATGTCTATTTAATTCTCAACGGATCGCACGACACGCCAGAAGGATTAATGTCCCTTTAAACCCGTGGGGAACCGAGTAAGGGTTTTTAGTAAGTGTTGTTAAGCTTTCCCTGCAGCGTGAGCCTGGCTCTGAAGGGTGCCAGTCCGCTACGAAAGATGGGGGCGTTGCCTGCTGGTCCCTTCTTCGCTTTAGCTGCTAATTTTCTTCGGGCTCTATACAGCACAATTGTGCGTAGTGACAAGAGATGGAAACAAGATGTTTCAGTTGATTCTCGATTTTACGTCTTGTGGCTCGGCATCTGGTCGTTTAAACACTCTCTGTTTGTTTGTAGGGGGCATCTGCTTCAAATTCGATTGTCTGTTGAAAGTAGGTGGAGAGGAGGGGGGGGGGGGGGGGGTAACAGGAGGGGTGCTAGGGTGCAGTAAGAGGCAGGCAATCGTGCTTGTTTGGCCGTTTGGCACCGGCAAACCGCAATGTATATTTCATGAACATCCGTGTGCTGAAATCGAACAGTGGTTTTTCGGCTGCTATTAAAAAAAAAAAGCAGAAAAAAAACCCCACCTTGAGTCCACACGGATAGAGTACCATTACTTTTAAAGCGATTTCTTCCAATCTGGCTGTTGAAAAAAAAAAAGTTGCCTTCGACTGCACGTGCTAGAATTGTACAGTGAGGCGAAACGTGAAAGAAACATAAATTCAGGTTTATGGCGTTATGAAGGCAGGTGTTGCGTTTCGGAATGAAATGTGGACAATCGACCACTACGTTATATAGGAGTTTTCTTCACGTTTTCCGTGTTTTTTTGTTGTTTTTTTTAGTGTTTTACGTTTTTAGCTTCGTTTTATTACGTCAAAATACCTGACTCTACTTCAGAATGCGAGTGGTGTGACACAGCGTGTAAAGGTGATCGTGCACGATGCTGATGACGTCACGCTAACACATCGGCATGATAAAACTCTGGCCGTTATACCCCGGTTATTCAAACAACCCACATACGTCACCGTGGGTTAATTTTGATAACTCACACGTTTGCCGTATGTTAAAATTAATTATACCACGGCTATGACGTCACGCTAACTCAACGCCACGCTAAATTTCCGTAGGTTAAGTCATAGTTATTGGTGAGAATTCACGGTTTTCTATTTTTAACCCACGGCTGCGATGATCTGCCAGGCGAGACTATGCAAAGATTTGCATAGTCGAGCCGGGAAGATCATCGCAGCCGTGGGTTAAAAGTCGATAACTGTGAGATTCTCACCAATAAATAATTTATACCATGGTTGGAACATCAAGCTAACTCCTATTTAATTAAAACGTGTTTGTGTTTTGTGAAAATTGCTTCAAGAAAGATCAATCCGCATTTCGATATGAATGAAGGTCATCCCATTTTAGTTTGTGGAGGGGGAAATGTGTGAAAGACGGACGAATTCTTTGGCTCAACTTTGTGGAGGGAGGTGGGGGAAGTTAGACAGGCGCGTCGGTGGCAAGGTTTCACGCGGGAAGCTCGCTCGTGTTTATCGATGCTGTTTGAGCGAATAATTCGATATGTGAGGCAGCAGGATAAAATGACATTGCTGGACATTCGGAATAGGTAAGTAATTCATTTTGTGTGTTTGTAGTTTGAGAATTGTTTCAAAATTACGGTAATAGACTAATAGATGTATCGGTATGAATGAAGGTCATTCCGTTTTAGTTTGTGAAGGTGGAGGGGGGGGGGAGGAGTTAAACGGAGTCAATAAACTTAGTTCTGGGCTAGACATGTGAGAGGTAGCAGGGATCAGATTTCATTCGGGACATCCTTGCAATTTAAGTAATTCCTTTTGTACATTTTTATTGCGTTACGTTTTTGCACGCTGTATTTGGTTGTTGGTGTGTGCGTTCCCGGTCGCGTGATCCGGAGTGTCAAAAGGGTGGGTTATCGGCAAAAGTGTGGGGTGACTTGATAATCCACACTTTTTGCGATGACGCACCCTTCCGCTCACGGTTAACGGGATTAATGCACGGCGGTGACGTCACGCTAACACCTCCCCATGCTAAAAGTGTAGTCGTTATATACGGTTAATGTACAAACCCACACACGTCACAGTGGGTTAATTTTGATAACCCACACTTTTTTGGTAATCTAACACTTTTTTACGGGGGTCTACACAACCCCTGCTCCACCATATGTGACATATGACCCGACTTTGCAAAATTACCGTACGCAACACAAATTCAACCAGCACACATCATCGCAACCAGCATAAACAGGCACGCGACCGGATCACGCGACCGGAACGCACATACCAACAACCAAATACAGCGTCCAAAAACGTAACGCAATAAAAACCTACAAAAGGAATTACTTAACTTACCGGGATAGCCCGAATGAAATTTTATCCCTGCTAACTCTCACATGTCTGGCCCATCTCTGAACTTATTCACTCCGTCTAACGCTCCCCTTCCCCCTCCATCGACTTCCACAAACTAAGATGGAATGACCTTCATTCATACTGATACACGTATTAGTCTATTACCTTAATTTTGAAACAATTCTCAAACTACAAACACACAAAATGAATTACTTACCTTTCTTTAATGTCATTTTGTCTTTGCTGCATCACATATCGACGTTTATTCACCCGGGCGGATTGAAAACACGAGGAGCAACATTCCGACGTGAACCCTTCCTAACGATGCGTCTGTCTAACTCTCACCCCTTACCCTCTACAAACGAACCAAAAGACTCCGTTATTTCTGGAAGCAATTTTCACAAAACATAAACACAAACACGTGTTAATTAGCTAGAAAACAGTCTTTGGGCCTATTGTAGGCGGAGCGAACAGACCTTTATTTCAAATTTATATTTAGTGTTTATTTTAATGACTGTACCATATTTGTTGATGCTCTTTAAAAATCTATGAGAAATGCTCACTCAGCTAAGTTTGGGCTATTTGCCTTTTGGTGTGACGCACTGTTGTTATTTGCAGGCCTTTGTCTTATTTTAGCTTTATTTTCAAATAGGCCAAAGCTATATCATTTATAATTTATTAATATTATATTAATAGGCTTTCGTTTGCTCCATCATTTAGTGTCTGTTTAGCTTCTTTCCACATCTTTCCCTAGATTACAAAATGTTAATAATAAAGCATTTAACTGTAAGCCGAACAATCATCTGAGCGATAGTTTTTAACAATAATTAAAAAATTCAGCAGCATGGCAATGCTGCCGCTGGTCTAACACTAGTCTTGACAACGCCACCAACGAAAATATTGATGCGCATACCTCTATCACGCACGGCGACAGCGATCTTAAAACCACATTATAATCCATCAGTAACGATCACAATATTGTAGGTCAAAAAGGGTTAGCTCTTAGGTCTACTTTAGCCTTTAGGCCTAATTTGTAGCTTTTAGGCCTAATATTTAGTCGTCATCTTTATTTCGTAAGTAGCAGCTGCGTTTGAGATTAAGCCTACTCATTAATGCACCACGGTTTCGAGTCCACACGTTACCGTGGCAACGAGGAATATTTAAACTATTAGAATGCAAGGGCCAATTGTTATTATTTCATCGAATTACGTCGGAAAAGGTTATCAGCTAGAAAGAAGAAACGAAAATTTAATTTTCCGTGTTTTTTTAAGGTAACTTGAGTACCACCAGCAAGGTGTATGCGTCGTCGGAATTCCTTAACTATTCACGATTCCAAATTTGGTGAGTGTTAGAAATAAATTCGAAAATTTGTTATTTCTTCCGTAATAATTGTTCGATTTACGTCAAATATTGGCTCAGCAATACTGTTTGGGGTATCAAGCGTTGTTTCAAATTTCATTCCAATCCGATCTTTCGTTTGGGCTCCACCCAGACTAAAAATGTGCAACCAACGGACCAACGGACCAACCAACCAATATTTTGCTATTTGGTGTCCGTTATAGGATACGCTTCGCTCCGCCAAATAGGAGTTAGCCTGATCCCAGCCGTGGTATAAATTGTTTATTGGTGAGGAACGAGCGGTTATCTATTTTTAACCCGCGGCTGCGATGATTTGCCCGGCTCGACTATGCAAGTTTGCCTCGACATGTTCGCATAGTCTCGCCGGGCAAATCATCGCAGCCGTGGGTTAAAATTCGATAACCGCTCGTTTCTCACCAATAACAATTACTTATTGCACGGTCCCTAACTTTCACAATGCTAAAAACAATCAGCGATATTTCCCATATCACCATACTTTACAGTGCGTGATATTCATATCGCCACACTAAAGCGTAATGTTATGGATGCAATGCACAGTAAAGTGGGGTGATGTCACATGACGTGACTGTGAGGTGAACGACGTAATTTTTACTTGATGAAGTTTCCGTGATGTGCAACACGATAATAGATAGACATCAGCCCATTGAATTTAAAAAAAAAACGTTTCTCCTACCCCCTTTTTTTTAAAAAAAAAAGTGCCCCCCCCCCCCAACACACAACTCCCCCCCCCCCCCCCCCCTCTCAAATGGTTTTATGGTTTTGGCCACAAACCTGACTGCATCAATACAAAATTATGCAAACGTGACGACTTAATGTTTGCATAAACCACACAGCTACAAAGGCAAACTTACCATTTACCCCATTAATTTTGTTTTTCATTTCGGAAGTTAGGGACCGTGGATAAATTAGTCATACCACCCGGGGCGAACTGTATTGGATTATAGACCGATGGGCAACATCCTTACGTGGCCAATCCAATCGAACTACGTCTCGATGGCGTCTCGGCCTTCTGCGTCGACGTCATCTTGACGTAGTTCTCGCAGATTGGCCGCGTGCGGGATAATTCGATACAGTACGCCATGGGTGGTATAACTATTGCTTATCTCACACTTTTTACAACGACCGAATTCGTATCACTAAATACGCCAAAAAAATTTGTATCACACACCAACACAACATGGGGATATCGGTATTTTTCGCGTCTACGAAAAACAAATCAAAACAAAAATACTACGAGCCGGCAAGCACACCACCCGGCCAAGACCATTTTAATGATCTTACTGTCGTCCGGTGGATACTAGAACTATTGATACCTCGGAATATACCTGAAATTACAACCGAAAACCTGTGAGTTGTACATGCCTAAAAGTAAACTCTTAGACATTTGAAAGAAGAAGAATACGGCCTAAACTGAAACTTGAAATTCAAAACGAGGTGACCGCAAAGTACGCCTGTCCTCAGTAGTTTCTGTCGTTCACAAGAGATTTCTGCTGGAAGCAAATTCGTAATTTCCATTTAATTGCCAGCCAAACGCAACAGACATTAAAATTACAACCAACAAGACGTCTCGGTCGGCTGGGCAAAGAAATTCCTCGTACTTCGCAGTCGTGATTATCCTATACTCTACTCAACATGGACTATCTTATTGTGTACGCGGCCTATCTTGAGTCCTGCTGGTGTTTTATGAGCGGCTACGTCTTCCTGGAAGGGACGGCTTTAATCGACTGCCGCCATTGTTTTTGTAATCATCTTGGATACCAACAAGGCACTCTGCTACCAAAAACATACAATTGATCATCTGTGTCGTTCTGATGCGAACTCAAGATAGGCCGCGGACACTACAGTCACGCAAAACTGAAATTTTACACGGTTGATTGATTCAGACTCACGTATATTCAATACTAACTTGTTTGTGGCATATTATCTCATATTTTGTGTGCTGTGCATTATGTATATAATAGGGATCAGGGATTATTCCAGTAAAAGCCTGGGTTAATTTATTAATTATTTCTGTGGTAGATAACGCATTACACCGTAATAAATACGCTTCTTCTACCCTGTATATCGTAGTCACTACTATGCAAAGCATCATTACTCGAGGAATGGTCCCTTGAAGTTATTTTAAGAGCCTATTTTGGCGAAAATTGCCGTTGGTTTGTGTTCGTTTCTGTAGCAACCAAGACAGCAAGCAAAACACGAAAAAGTTGGCTTGGCTTTTTACAAAGCTATAGAAGCATAATACAGACAAGTAGACCACAAATAAATAACAAACGTAGATAACAAATCATCTATAAAGCTTATAGATAATTTAATGTTAAGTAAACCTTTACAACTCTTTAAGTAATAAGTGAATTAAAGAGTGTCAGAGAAATTCTCTGATCGTTTCTGTAGTGACATAACCTACTAACGAGTGTAGACTGAAGCCTCGTAGCAAAACGAAAGTGAAACAAAACGATAGTGATAGGCTACCTCACGCAAACCAAAAACTAATAGTCACTAATGAGATTAATTAAAACAGGTATAGCAACATGAATAAAAACTAGGCGGGTTTACGCAGCGACATTTTTCTCGCTCACTAGTTTCTACTTGATCAATACTAAATCTGGTGGCTGCTTCTCGCCTTTACCTGAGCATGCGGCTTTCAAGTTGTCTATGCACGTAGTAACCATGGCAATGACACGGGAGCAGATCTTCTCCTCGTACCTCACAAAATTACCCGACTCTCTAATCAAAATCCAAAGATAATCTGACTCTTACGAAAATGAAGTAACCTTTCTTATGTCTATTGAAGCTACGTAGTGGAGCGTACATAACTTCCTGTGGCTCCGGAAGCACGGTAGGGTAAAAAATCCTGTATATCGTTACTACCGTGGGTGGGTCTTCCCGCAAGAACATGCTTCGAAAAATAATCCATTTAAAAACGGTGGTGTCAGTGGTTAAAATGTTCTCCGGAAAAATATTACGGAGTTTTAAATGGGAAGAGGTCTTATGTTTGAAGTTCTGGAAAGGTCTGGTATGTGTAACTGGAACAACTTTCATGGGAGGCATTTTGTAATGTCCCCGAGCCCATTTCACAACAGCAGTGAGGAGCAGAATTGGAATGAATTTCGAATGTGCGTCCAATTTCGAAATTTAGAAAAGTTCGGCTTTCGAATTGCTCCATATTCGATGCGAAGAGCGCATCAGGAACCAGTCGTTTAGCCAACTGCAGGGGAAGCTGGAGAAACCCTCTCCAATGTTAGTCGCCAACCGCCATTTGGCGAGGAAAAAGCAATAGTTGGCGACTTGAATTCCAGCTTCCCAAAACGGCGACTAGCAACAGGAATGACACTCCAATACCGTAATCTCAGGAACGTTGATGTCAGAGACACATACATGGCTTACGGCATTTGTGCTCACATTTAGACGAGTTGTCCAATCATTATTTCTACAATAACTCTAGACTTGAAAGAAATTATGTAACAAGCTGTTACACGAAACGCAAGGCGCACCACGAAGCCAAGACTTCACGGTGCACCTTGCCAGTATGTATGCGACTTGACTCTCGACCAACAGCTGCAAACACAGCTGAAGGCCGAGCGCGCAGTTGCTGCGCACGGAGCGAGTCCACCTGTAGAAACGAGTTGGCTACGCTTTACGCGCACGGCACGTTACCGATTGCGTAATCCCCTGCAAGAGCCCATTCTTCCGGCGCGTATAAAGACGCGCTGAAACAAGGAATCTTCACTTGGTGTTTGGGGTTCGTCATGGGAAGTCCGACTCTAGAGCTGAATAGGGCTAGTACAACTAACCATTGTGGCCAGTGCCTATAACATGTAAGCGCTTGCTGCATAGGCTCCTATAGCTGTGCGGTAAAGGCATGATGAGAAATGATCATTAAAACTCGAATTAGGCTTTGTGTCTTGTTGGGCGTTACATTTATACAATTCAGTAAATGACGAAATACAAAAAAAAAAAAAAAAAAGGGAACGGTTCATCATTTAAGATTTACTGACTTCGGGACTAGTAGAAACTAAGAAATGGTGAGTGGTATACAAGGTCTGCACGCCAGGTGGTGACTGCTACGGACTTCACATTATGAGGGGGGAAAAAAAGGCCTTTTTAGTCAAACCAATGGTGTGAGAGCGAGTTTCGTAGGCCTAAAAAGGCGCGATTATTTGATTTGCTTGGCTTTTAAATCAGTTAGTAAATTGAGTAAATTTATTAATTAAATATATTAAAGTAATTTAAAGGATATGTCAGAAGGTCTGATTAGCAACATTCTCATGTAAGCAGATGACGTAAAGCTCTACCACAGATTAGATACTATTGAACACTGAAACTCTGCTACAAGATATTCACAAGTTAAAATCCTGGGCACTTAACAATGGTATGTGCTGCCACCCTTCTAAATGTTTCGTTCTACGTACTGGGAAAAAAACGTGCTGCAGACTTCACTTATTCTGTTGCCGACCAACCAATTTCTCAAGGTGACTCTGTAAAAGACCTCAGAATCATTATTGATAATGAACTGAAATTTCACTTACAATCTGAGCACGTGTGTAAGGAAGCCAGCAAAATGTGTTTTGCTTTACGTTCTGCTTTCACTAACTGGAATGTTGATATCACAAGAAAATTGCATTTAACCATTATCCTTCCGAAAATCGAATATTGTATAGAAGTATGGTGTCCCTTCTACGGAATTGACAAACATAAAATCGAGAAAGTCCAGAGAACATTAGTTACTCGTCAGTGCAAACATTTAAAGCAACTTCCCTACGACGATCGGCTTAAACATTTGGAGCTTCCAAATAAATCCAGTGATTTGCCCCCTGAAACCTCTTTTGAACTTTCCAGTGTCAGTTTTGCTCGTGGACATACAAAGAAGCTCAAGAAGCCAGCTTTCAGAACTGACATTGGCAAATCATGTTTTATTGTGCGTTCCATCTAACACACACTATTGCTTCCATAATACTGACTATTAGAGCCGAGTTGGATCAGCGGGAATCAGGTAGACCGGCGTATGTCACGCCGGGGAACAACTAGTTGTTCTTGTTGTTAGCAGCTGCTGCAGTTTTCAGCAAGTGGAGTCTATTCTTTTCCGATTAACATCGTGAATGCGTGTTTCGTAGTGTAAAGCCCTAACCAGACGGGCTGCTCGCGGGTGCACGTGCATTGCGCATTGCTTCGCACAAAATTTTCTTCTGTCTGGAGAAGCCTTAAGGCATTAACCATAACAACGGTACTTTTCGGCTCTCACGAAATCAGTTCTCAAGCGTTGGCTTGACCGTGTTCCGTCAATCGTATTACCTTCGGTTAACTAAAGGCGCCAGTGATGTTTTTTTTTTTACTTCCAGTGCCCCTTACAGTTAGCTGAACGTCTGGCTCCACATGAGAGTTCTGTAGCGAATATTGTGTTCTTTTTTTTTGCTCTATGAATTTTCGATATGCGTTTACATCCTCAGCTTGTCCTCCCCCCCCCTTCCCCCGCTCCTACAATCATTACCAGACTCCCTGGTCACTTATTGTGTTACATTTTCTCCCTCCTGGACATTATAAGCAGATGCCTTTGCCGTCACTCATCTCCTTAACCTAAAGAAAAGGCCCCCATTATACGGCCATGATTTCTATTTCCGCCAGTAAAATAGTTTGTACAAATCGCTGAATTAATAATTACCGGACTATGGGCATTATTCGAATTTTGGCAACTGAAACGGGTAGATCATGCACACGTACCCCGGCCGGTTGCCACCAAATTAGCATTGCAGCATCTAGGCCTATCGAGTTGTCTCTCGCAGGAAGCAGAAGAAAGCACAAAGCAAAACTTTTAAACGCTACAAACAAGCCACGTGACTCCTTAATTATTGAGTAAAAACTTGGCACGCTCTCGTGCACCTAGAAACAAGCTATAAAGCTTAAAGATATTAGTGTCACTAGATGGCGCCAGAAGGATTTCTTTATATTTTTCAGTGGCGCCATATAGGGACACTAATATCGTTAAGCTTTACAGCTTGTTTCCAGGTGCACAAGGGCGTACCAAATTTTTACTCAATAATTAAGGAGTCACGTGGCTTGTCTGTTGCGTTTAAAAGTTTTGCTTTGTGCATTCCTTTGCTTCCTGCGAGAGAGAACTCGATAGGCCTACATGCTGCAATGCTAATTTGGTGGCAACCGGCCTTTAATCACACGCATCCCTTCATATGTGTTGCCTCCAGTCAATGAAAATTTAATTCAGCATTCCCTGCATCCAACAAAAAATAGACGAGAAAGAATCAGCAGATGCAGGCAGAAAATCGGCATCTTACGGTGTCTCGGCCAAAGTTTATGCCTGATAAAACTTTACGAAAGTTTACGGTATTTATCGGAATTTCTTCACAACAATGCGTTATATTTAGTGTCTTTTGTCCTTTATTCTTCATTGGGGAAGAAAAACATAACTTTGTTTTTACCGTTGCAGTTATTGAAACAAACTGAACCTCAGGCGGTTATTTTTTTCAGTAGCCCTATCCATCAACGTTATTTACAGGCCGCAGATCAAGAAAAGAGAGGCCTTGACTTCATTTGCGCCAGCTCAGCTGAATAATCGCTTGCCATTATCACTACTACGCGCGACAATAATGGATTCTGGGGTGGCAGACATCGGCTGGCTGCCTCAATGCAAATCTTTTTAGACGTTCAGCGTGCCACGAATTTAATTAAGATTTTCCTGAAACGGTGAGCCGGCACTAATGGCCCAGAAGCTAGACACCAAATTCACCCCCCGAGTGATGACTGGATGTTCAGCGTTGGCGCGGAAGGCACGACTTGATGACATTATGAATATCAATCGAGATTCAGGGGCTATTTGGCTTTATGACAGAAAGCTCTGGACGTTGCCCTCGGCCCGTGAACCCTATATGACGAATGGCGCACTAAAACGATTTTTATTGTCTTGATTGCAGAGTGGCTGGCCTGGCACGTACACACTCTGTTCGCTCGTATATTCTGGTTAGCAGTCGACTTGGCACGGCTAAAGACCGGCCCAAATTTGGAGTTGGTTGGTGATGCTATACCATAAAGCATTCTAATGTTCTAAACTAAATGCTTACGTTTAGTGTTGCGGGTTTTGTCACTTATGATGTTCAACGTATTGGAAGTCGGTCCTTCATGTTCCTGTCACCACCCTCCTGCAGCCAACTGCGATGCCCAACATGAAGTCACGTCAAACACGGTGTAAACTTACACATCCACATTTCTGAGCGGATGCTCAGATGCGTTAAATACACCTAAACCTACAGACAAAGGGTTCCACTACAGCACCGGCCGGATCTTGGATGAAAAATAGCATACGAGACTGGGTTGGACAATATGGATTCCGTAAACACCACTGATGCGATTGATTTGCTCTGTTGCCGCTTTCTGTCAGCCCAGGCCGAAGGCAACACTGACACTACAAAAATGCCAACGTTCCTTCCTTTACAACACTTTCTGGCTACACGAACGTGTCGCTTTTTTTTCCAAGTGCATAGAAATAGCTTAACTGTGGCTGAGTGATAACTTTAAAAAAACTATTTAAAAATAATGTTTATAGATAATAAAAATTTTGTTACGCAAATCTACATAAAAGTGAACTAATTTGATGTTTAAGGTAAGGTAATGCACTCGAATTGTTTGGAACCGACGTCTAAACAGGAACAAAACACGAATAATCTTTCCTGCAAGGTTTCAACAGAACAGCGGTGCTGCAGTGTTTAGTGAACGTGAAACCTTACAGCTGCGTTCATCCATTTGACACGTAACTACAATTAAAGCCATTGCAACCGCCAGGGGAAAAAAATGCTGGTAAGTAGATCAAACACAGTGTAGATCAAATTAGAGTCCAACTTTTAAAAATGTTACAGAGAAAGAATGATAATTATGTGGCTTTGTGTTTAAATTACCAAGTTATATATCTTTGATATTAAAATTTAAAGCCGATTATTGAGAATTATTGAGAATTAGATAAGCTAGATAAGCACGCGCACACCCACCTCACATACACTCGCCTACTTTTTTGGCTTAGTTTTTCAGTGCTATACAAGTAGTTACCTCTCCGTTCAACACACTATAGATTAGCATCAAGTCACGTCATATTGGCTACGAGACACCATTTGGAGGGCATAGCTACAAGGTGCACTAGATTAAAATGTAAGGGGAAAAAACGGCATTTCTAGTCAAGACAGTGCTTTGAGTACGGATTTCTTAGGCTGAAAAGAACGTTGTTGTCTCCAACAACAAAAATCTTGCGTTATAGGCTTAAGAAATCCAGTCTAATAGCATTGGATTCAGTAAGACGACCTTCTTTTTACCATCCAGTGCTCCTTGCAGCTCCTTGCAGCTGGCTCCACCATAGAGTTGTATATAATACTACATCATGTCACCGCCCTATACATCAGTGACAGAACGTAGTATTATTGTATATAACTCTATAGTGGAGCCAGTAACAGGGTTTGCTGCAATGGGCACTAGAAGGGGAAAAGAAGGTCGTCTTACTAAAGCCAATGCTATTAGACTGGATTTCTTAAGGCTATAACGCGCGATTTTTGTTGTTGGAGAAAACAACGTTCTTTTCAGCCTAAGAAACCCGCTCTCAAAGCACTGTCTTGACTAGAAGTGCCGTTGTTTTCCCTTACATTTTAATCTAGTGCCCCTTGTAGCTATACCCTCCAGATGCTATCTCGTAGCCAATATGACGTCACTTATCGCTGCTCTATTGATACACAAGATTAAAAAAATGCCTCCTGATAGGCTGATAAACAGCCACAAAGACATCAGAAAGAACAGCGAATTTTAAATTTCCATCATTGCATTTGATGACTTGGTCACACAAAAAAAAAACACTAAAATAAACAAATAAAAACCCCACGAATTGGGGCTGGCTATGATGATCGGCCATCTTGGATTAGTAGCACATGGACCACTGACCTCTACACGC
>JAHWFP010120232.1:0-23614 GCA_023313725.1 Lithobius niger | reverse complement strand
ACTTCCTTAAGAAAACAAAACACCAGGGATTCCAAGAGAGGGGGAGGATTCAAACCATTCAATGGGATAATACACGGGAAGCAAGGCAGGGACCACGGGAGGGGACAGAGTACCTCCAGTGAAAAAGTTATTTACTTCCTTAGGAAAACAAAACACCAGGGATTCCAAGAGAGGAGGAGGGATTCAAACCATTCAATGAGATAATACACGGGGAAGCAGGGCGGGAAACAAGGGAGGGGACAGAGTACCTCCAGTAAAAAAGTTATTTACTTCCTTAAGAAAACAAAACACCAGGGATTCCAAGAGAGGGGGAGGGATTCAAACCATTCAATGGGATAATACACGGGGAAGCAGGGCAGGGAACACGGGAGGGGACAGAGTACTTCCAGTAAAAAAGTTAGTTACTTCCTTAAGAAAACAAAACACCAGGGATTCCAAGAGAGGGAGAGGGATTCAAACCATTCAATGGGATAATACACGGGGAAGCAGGGCAGGGAACACGGGAGGCGACAGAGTACCTCCAGTAAAAAAGTTATTTACTTCCTTAAGAAAACAAGACACCAGGGATTCCAAGAGAGGGGGAGGGATTCAAACCATTCAATGGGATAATACACGGGGAAGCAGGGCAGGGAACACGGGAGGGGACAGAGTACCTCCATTAAAAAAGTTATTTACTTCCTTAAGAAAACAAAACACTAGGGATTCCAAGAGAGGGAGAGGGATTCAAACCATTCAATGGGATAATACACGGGGGAGCAGGGCAGGGAATGCGGGAGGGGACAGAGAACCAGGGGCGCTGCAGGTGGACATCTCACCACAATGGGGAATGTGCGGGAGGGGGGGGGGGGGGGAATGGGGGCTCGAAGAGGGGAGGGTTCGCCGTCTGTTTTCATTTCAAGCTAAAAAAAAGGGGGGGGGGATCAGCTGTTCGGAGAAGGAAACAGGGGCAGTCGTCGCCCTTTTCATTCTATACTACCCTGTACATTATTTCACTCAGGTATTTCATTCGGGTACAGCTAGTAAATAAATAAATAATGCTTTCACGTGGAAAACGATGGATTTCACATTGAGTAATTAATCGCACAAACAAATAAAGAATGTAACAGTTTTGAGTATCAACAATTCAGGTTCAAGAGAAACGTACAACTGCATTATCAATCAACGAAAAATTCTTTCTTAGAGGATAATAAAAATGAAACGATCCAGGAAAACATTTGTCGAGGATGCAGTAGAAAAATAAAAAGGAACAGGGAGGGAGCAAGTGAGGAAGGAGGGAAGTAGGGGAGAGTACGACAAAAGTAAGGGAGGGAGGATCAACAATGTAGGTGCAAGGGTGGGTGCTTGGCTACGGGCCATGACCCCGATTAAAGTTCTCATTCTCCCCCATATCGGGGAAAATTCCTTTCCCAGATTTAATCTCACGCTCCGCTCCTGTATGTCAACATGTACTGTTGGCGGCACTAGTATTTTTACGGCTTTTTTAACTGTAATATATTCGATGTATAATAACTTCTCAGTTTTGAATCCTGGTGCTTGCATACGCAAGTCCACATAGGCCTTCGTGCCTTGCACTTGTACATGTGATAAAACTTTAATAAACATATTAATTATTAATATTATTATCGTTTACTAAGAAGCAAGTAAGTTAGCATTTTATGCGTAAGTTACCCCCTCCCCTCGTATCAATTTCAAGAAATATACGAAATACGGGCTTGTTTTATCAAGGACAACGGTAGCGGTCCTTATGTAAGCCTCAGCATGAACTTCCATGTTAAACGTCAAATTTAGAGCTCCTACAGTTTCGGCCATAATTGACATAGACCAACGAATTCGGTATTTGGGGTCGTATTGCAACTATTTCACTGCATTACAAATTTTAATGACAACAATCAAACCGTTCGGCGTCCACAGTATGGCCATTTCTTGTTGTTGTTGTTGTTGTTGTTGTTGTTGTTGTTGTTGTTGTTGTTGGGACTCTTTGCTCTCACCTTGGGACCGAACCACTGAACCGATTTTCAAGTTATATAGCTTAAAACGTAGGTATGGACAAGGCCTAGGGCCTTTCGCAGGCTATTTTAATGTGACTACAATATTCTTGACACGGAAAGTCAAATGGGCTAAAACTTTTGCTCTCACCTAGAGACCGAACCAATGAACCGATTTTCAATTTGTATAGCTTAAAATGTAGGTATTAACACCGACCAGGGCCTTTTGAACCCGATTTTGATGTGACTGCAGTATTCTCATCGGCAGAGCAATTATTATAGTAGAGCACTGGGCAAAAATCATTAATGTTGCTGTTGGGACTCTTTGCCCTCACCTGGAGATCGAACCACTGAACCGATTTTCAAGTTCTATAGCTTAAAACGTAGGTACGGACAAGGCCTAGGGTCTTTCGCATGCTATTTTAATGTAAATACAATATTCTTGACACGGAAAGCCAAATGGGCTAGAAATTTTGGCCTTACCTAGAGATCGAACTAATGAACCGATTTTCAATTTATATAGCTTAAAATATAGGTATTAACACCGACCAGGGCCTTTTGAACACGATTTTGATGCGACTGCAGTATTCTCGTCAGCAGAGCAATTATTATTGTAGAGCACTGGGCAGAAATAATTAGGTGGACTAACAAATCTTTGCAGAAATTTTGCAGAAAACATAAATTTGGTGCACAAGTCTTTCTTAACAGTAAAAATCGAACCATCCATGGACCCCTATGAAATACCCCAAAGTGTCTTCAGTGCTCCCCCTTCCGCCCCAGACCCCCCCCCCCCATCGATACCTTCCAGGGGTTTGGCAACAAATTCTTATAGACGAAACAATATGGGAAACATGAAATTGGGTGCAAAAGTCATTCTTAGCAGCATAAAACGAATCAGCCATGGAAAAGACTCTCTTATAACAGTTATTTTAAGGTGATTACAGTGTTCTTTTCTGTGTTATTCTTGCTAAAACAAGAAAAAAAAATAGGGGATTAGAAAACAGATATTAGAAAAAGACATGTAAGCCATCAGCGTCGCACTAATACGTGTAAAAGAAGCTTCAGCTTTTTTTTTGGGTCGCTGGACATTCTTTTTACACGTATTAGTGCGACGCTGATGGCTTACATGTCTTTTTCAAATATCTGTTCCTTTAGGGCTTTAAGTTTTTTAAGGCTTACATCCGTATTTTATACGCTTAAGCGTTTTTTAATACTAATTTCAACATACTTCAGAAACAGAATTATCCAATGAATTATTTTTCAAATCTTAACTTTATGTACTATATTTTTTTTGTCGTCGTTATTCTGTTTATACATGTTCTAGGAGTCACATACATTTTTGCACAACAATGCATTTATTCGGTATTTATATGGACAAAACACATAGGATCATGAGCAATTCGTAACTCAAAACAATGCTACCGCAGCAAATCCGACTGCCGCTTGTGATTGCGAGCGCCATCTGGAAACTATTTTGGCGTACATGAAATTAAAAATGGAGGATTCCCAAACTTTACCCAAAGGATGCTGATCGAAAAACCATGACTGGATCAAGGCATCGCTGGCTTCCATGGGTGTTTAAAAGAAGGGTCTCTAGTGGTATTCTTGCCCTTCTGGGTAGTCGTGTCTACGTGACTAGAGTAAATGGATTCTGGTTGGCACGGCAACCACTAGTCGTGGTTTACCTCAAGGCAGTTACCTAAGCCCTGTGTTGTTTGCCACGGTAATTAATGAAGTGTTGCTTGAGATGCGCCGTGTTACTAATGTTGTCTGCTATGTAGTTTGTTGGTTCCGACTCACGTTTGCTTGTTGGGCATCTTCAGTCGTCTCTAGAACCCTTGTTCTTCGTCTTGATAAATGTGGCTGCAGCAAAGACTGAACTTATGGTCTTCTCGCATTTGGCAGCGGTTCGAGCCACCCCGCTCAGTGTGCGTGTAGGTGGTACAGTTATTGCTGCGTCTGCACAGGTTAAGTATCTGGGAGTTTGGCTCGATTGTGGGTTGGAACGTACGTATCACACAAAGGAGTTGCGGGGAAGGATGATGAGTCACCTTCCGATTTTAAGGGCTCTGGTTCGTTTTCTCGATGTGAAAAGGGGTCCTCTTTTGTCGGTCTACAGAGCCCACCTATGGTCAGTAGTTGACTATCACATTCTTTTCCTTGTATTTGTGCAGCGTCACTTTCGTAGCCTGCAAGTGAGTGCTAATGACTGCTTGAGAGTCGTCACAGGCTGTTTGGCACGACTCCAATTCAGGATCCCTGGGTTGAGGCTGGAGAGGCCCCACTTCGTCTCAGGGCCGATGAGCTACTTGTAATGCTTTGCCTTCGGAATTTGAGAAGAGGATCTCGGGATCCGATTGCAAGAATTTTTCGGATTATGCAGGTCTCAATGCTAAGCTTTGTGGGAGCCTTGGAGCGGCAGGGAGAGGCATGTCTTTCCTGAGTGATCCTCTTCTCAGTCCGCATCTTCCTGTTGGTAACGTGTGTCCATCCGGTCCGTGGCAGTGGTGCAATTCTTTTTCCTTGGTCTTTAGGCCTGCCAGTGCTGCTGCTTGTAAGGTGTACTGTGATGCGTCCTTTCGCAAGCAGACTATGTCTGGAAGGATTGGGGTTTCTATTCCAACTCTGCAGTTGGACGTAAAACGTGCTGTGAGTGTAGTCACCTCCAGCTATGTTTGCGAAATGGTGGCCTCATCTGTTGCGCTTGGCATCGTGGCTTACCTGCAACTGACTGAGTTTGTAATTTGCACTAACTCCAAGTCATGCATACATTTGCTGAGTCAGGCTCTGGAAAGCATGACTGTCAATGATCCTGTCATTTTCTTGGTTTGTTGGAAGTTGTGGGTGGCTATGCCGGTGTCTCTGACATCTTTAGAGTGGCTATGCGGACACTGTCGTTTCTGGAAGTGAGTATGCGGATGCTATAGCAAAAAGTGAAGTCTCTGAGAGCAGTTGTTCTGCACTCTTGTTCAGTCAGCACGTGTGCAGAGGCCTGCCTTGCATTCGTTTCGCGGACTTTGCAGTCCTGGAACAAAGAGTGGCAGTCATCTGTGACAGGAAGGGTGTTATACAATCTACATCCAATTTGTAGTTTAAAAACTGCTCTTGAAGACTTGCTGTACTGGCTGATGCGGCTTTTGTCTCGGCTACTTACTGGTCACTCATTGCTTCCATGTCATAAAATTCGCGTGGGATGGGGTGGGGTCATCTCTTTGTGCCTTTTGTGGGGCTGAAACGTCTGCAGTCCATTTGCTGTTGCATTGCTGCCAGTCTCGAGAACAGCGTAAGAAACGTGAACCGTGGATAGTTGAAGACTCCCCACTTCTTCGTCATCTTCTTTGTGTGATGAAGTACAAGCGAAATGTCAGATGCTTGCAGGCTGTTGCGCGTTTTTGTAAGACAACTGGTGTTTACCTGTAGGGTATCCCAGTTGTTTTTTTTTTTTTTTAAATATTTCCATAGTGTATACATTAACCACTACGAAGCCATGGCTCGTGTGTAGTGGGCTTTTAGTTCAACAAAACTACAAAATCATTATATCTAACAAAAAATAATACAAAGAAACGAGAAATAGCAAGTAAAAAAAACTCATAATACTTTGATTAAAATATAACTAATATAATAAATTAATAACACAAGGAACGTGATATTTACAACAGAATAGAGATGGGAAAAATAAAATAAAACAAAACAACACCGAACATTATTTTTTTCGTATTCACCTTTTTTCTTTCCCTTTTAAATTCTACATTAATTAATTAAACTCTACATTTTAATTAGTAAGTAGCCAGCTTCGTATTTTCCTTTTTAACTTCCCAATTTTTTCAATTCTCCATATTTCTTTATTCATATTTTTAAAAATTCCTGAAACATATTAGTCTCTAAGTTTGCAACCAAATTTATTCTGTACCATTGCTGGTTTAATATACTTTGTTTTTGTGTTATATTGCTTTTTGCTGATTTTTTCGTCTCTTTTCATCTTCATTAAGTAGAAATTCTTTACAATTATCACATAATTTCGCAATTGTTCAATTAAAAAAAAAATTTTTTTTTGTATATGTCTCCCGATGAAAAAAATAATCTTGTGGCAAATAAAGTTTATACAATTTTGTTTTGCAACTTTTGTAGTCTGTCTATGTCTTTTTTCTTTGCGAATCCATACAATTCTTTTGCATAAAGTAAATGTGATTTAACCCATGATTCATATACAACATTTTTATTTTCCCTTATTCAAAATCGTTTTTAATTCGTATAGTTTTGGCATGATTTGTTCAAGTTTTTTTTATTACCGTTTCGATATGCTGCGAAAATTTCCATTCACTGTCACTGTTTAATCCTAGGTAAGTTAAGTTGAATACATTTTTCATTACAATTTTGTTTTATGCAGTCTTTATTATGAACCCATACTTTTCCAATGCTTTCTTTTTTTGTTCCAATGTACATTATTTTCGTTTTAGTTTCATTAATATATAGTTTATTGTTTTTACACCAGTTTTGCAAAAGGTCAGCCTCTTTTTGTATATTGTTTTGTATTTCACTTTTAGTTTCCCCAAACGTAAGTAATAAAATAACATCTGCAAATAATACAAGAGTTAACTTTCTTTCTTCATTAATAGCATTTATATACATTAGGAACAAAATCGGTCCAAGGACGACTCCCTGTGGAATTCCATTTTTGCCTTCAATGTAATTGCTGTACTCATTTTCTATTTTGACACAGCATAGCCTCTCCTCTAAGTAACTTTTCAGTATGTTGCAAAATTTATTATCTAATCCATATTTTTTCAATTTATCTTTCAGACGCTCTCTATTTACTTACACTTCTGCTCCCATCTTGGTGTTGTCAGAGTACCACATGTGAAATATTGTATGTTGCTTTGGTCTTCTTGAATTAGTTTGTTTTGAATGGTGTATTTCATTCCTAGTTAGGGTATGTGGCTACGGGCCAGGAACCCTTTAATAAACACATTTCCTTTTTATTTCTGTACTAAGAGTGGCCATTCGAGCTGATCACCCCACGAAGCAAAGGAAGTCAAAAAGGTGGGATATACAATTACGGGAAGCCTGGGAATTTATCTCCCATATTCTCATGCCGCTGGCTAAAGGTTCTGTCGTTGTGGGTGATTAAAACTAAAAGATTAGTGTAGCTGACTAAATAAGAAAACGGTATTTATTTGCTGCCTCTCTCCCAGAAAGAAAACGACAACGCCAGCAGGCTAAAGGCTTGGACTTTGTTGTACAAAGGCATATTTCTTTATTTCCGGTGTAAATATTCATATGTAACTGCATGAATTCTAGATCAGAGGATGCGCTGATTGAGGAGCGAGCAAAACGAACAAAAAAACAGCGTTTGTTAGCCAGTGCACAAAAATACACAGACGAGACACATACGCTAAACACGTGAGAGAGAGTAAACCGTCCCATTGTTGCAAACGGAGCAGCAAACACCACCTTTAGCTAGCTCTGAATACTTTCCGTAACCAGTTTGTGTTGATATGAAAATAGTTTAGAAGTTACAAGACAAAAACTTTTTTTGGGTGCAATTTTGACTTACATCTTAGATTGTCGTAAAACTTTCGGGTCCATGTTTAAAGAACTTTTAGTTTGTATTATTAGCCATAACTGGTGTGTGTTTAACATGGTGAACGGTTTGGAAGTTACAATGCAAAAACTTTTTCTTTTTTTTTTTTTTTGTACGTTCACCCTTTTGGGAAACGTCATAAAACTTAAGACGGCTTTTTTAGATGAAGAGGTACTGTAATTCTGATCATTATCTGCAAAAATGTTGATTTCAATCTGATGAATGGACGCAAAAACTGTGTTGTGGATGCCATTTTGTACCACTATCTTGGATTTCACAAAA
Organism: Lithobius niger; assembly: GCA_023313725.1. Lineage (NCBI taxonomy): Eukaryota > Metazoa > Arthropoda > Chilopoda > Lithobiomorpha > Lithobiidae > Lithobius > Lithobius niger. The sequence goes on along the minus strand of JAHWFP010120232.1, from coordinate 15,766 downwards.
TTTCAACAGAACATTTTTTGATAAATAGTTCTGAGTATTTCCTGGAACTAGTTTGTCTTCAATTTGATGAATGGTTTGGAAGTTACATTGCCAAAACAATTTTATGATTGGTCGAATTCTTTTTTCAAATAACTTCATTAGGACTTTTTTTATAATTATTTTAATTTTGAATATTCTATAACGTGTTTTGTGTTCGTCTGATGTTACAATCTGATGATTCAACGTCACAAGGCAAAACCTGTTTCTTGGACGCCATTTTGGGATGTATCTTGGATGTTTGCAACACCTGAGTAGGACCTTTTTTTATAAATAGACTAGGAAACAGGCTTTGGGCCTATTGTAGGCTGACCGGAAACAGCTAGACGGGGAGAGAAGTTAGACTGACCAAAGGTGAGTTAGGTTGGGGTTTGGGTTGGGTTTACAAACTAGGCAGCCTTCTACATAGGTTGCCCCTCGAGGTGTAGCTATTAACTTGCTAGCTAATACAGCAAGGCTACGTCATCCTCGGCCCTTAAATTTACTTAATACTAGGGCAGAATTAGGTTTGTTGGGAACCCAACCATACTTTACCCCGTTTGAAGAATCACAAGGCTGTAACGAAACAAGACAACTCAAACAGATTATACTTCACATGACCAAAATTTAAACTCACTACATATTGATACAACTTACAAAACTTGGACTAAGTCAAAATTATCCGAATGAAAATAATGTCAAAAAGTCATTAGGCTTTAGTTAGACCTAATCCACAGAAACCCCCCATGCCCAAGTAAGGAAGAAGCCAAGAGAGAAGGTGTTGCTGGGTCAATCCCAGTCGGCGAAGTGAAGTTCATTTCTTCATAAATTTACCACCACAGGTTCAACAATATAAAAGGTTTGCACTCACGTGCGCATGCAGAAAAACATCAATGGTGCCCTCTAAAAGGACTGAATTTACTATTTACATGCTTAAAGCCTACTGATAAAGCACTAAACATATCTCTAAGTTCAGCTGAGATATCAAAACCCTCTCAACAAGGCCGTCCGAGATATCGAGCAGCTTATTTATACAGATGGATCTTTTTGTTGCCTTGGTATTGTCTTTAGAATACCAACTTACTCAAGACTGATGCCTTTCTTACATTCCAGGTAAAACCCATTTATTTTTTGCTTATTTGCGCATTTATTCAAAACTTTCCTTTATAATATTGCTACTAACTGAATTGCTAACTACGTAGCACTTTTTTCCCCCAAATTACGCATTTTACAACCTCTAACCAGCATCAACAAAATACGTATTTAATCTTATTTCGCTAACTAGTTCACCATTAAACATGTCATTGCATAAACAAATTGAAATTATACAGTACAAAGTTTATTCTACGTATTTTGCAGGCTTCTACTTCGCGACATACCAAAATATCGCGACATAGGCGGAGCGAACAGATCTTCATTTCAAACTTATATTTAGTTTTTATTTTAATGAAAATACCACATTTGCTAATGCTCCTTAAAATTAGGGTGCAATACTCACTGAGCTAAGTTGGGCACTTTGAATTTTGGTACTGCTGCTCTTTGCTGACCCTTTTCTTATTTTAGTTTTTTTTTTAATATAGGCCTATGCTATGTGTCAAATTTATGTGCTCCAGCATTTAGTATCTGTTTAGTTATTTGTAGCCTCTTTTCACAGCCCGCACTATAAAGATATGGGCCATCACCGCCGAGTATAAAATAAAACAGCAAGTATAGCCACTGCTGTTTGAACTGCCACTGGCAATAACTTTACATTGTTTACAGGAACTGCTGTGCAGAATATGTTAAAATATTAACAAAAAGGCATTTAAGTGCAAGCCAAACAATCACCAGTACGATAGTTTTTAACAATAACCAGAAGATTCAAAGGTTCACAACACTGCCCCTGGTAAGACTTGACACCTCCACCAACAAAAATGTTGAGTCTCACACCTCTGCACGCACAGCAACAGCGACGACAGCGATCACTATTATAAAATAATTATATTATAATCTAAAAGAAATAACCATCACAATTGTAGGTTAAAAATATGTTAGTTTTAGGCGTAGTTTTAGGTTTTAGGCCTAATTTTTAGAGTTTAGGCCTAATATTTACTAATTTCGAAACAGCTAACAGTGGGTTCGAGACGTAGGCCTATTCCTTTATGCAACACGGTTTCGATTTCGAGACTTCATGTTACCGTGGCAACGAGGAATCTATAAACTATGAGCGGCAAGCATACCATTGTTTCGTGCTGTGGTGTAAACACATCGTCCTCTCTAACTTTCGTTTTATACATACCACTTCTCCTTGATACGACGATTTCAGGTTTCATATTCGGGATTCCCATCGCTATTGTAGACGCCACTTTCGTCTCCATGCTGAACTGAATTTCTTTAAGCATTCTTTTTTCAAATGAAAGTAATTTGTGTCGTTAATGGAATCCTTTTGTTTTTTATGGTTGCATTTCTTCCTATGGTGGTTAAATGCAACGAACAAATGTTATGATTTCAATGAGTTACGTCTTAAAGATTATTAGGTAGAAGAAAGCAACCAACATTTAACTTTCCGTGTTTTGTGCATGGTGTGTGCTTCGTTGAAATTCCTTAACTAATCAGGATTCCAAATTTAAAATGATGAGTGTTAGAAATAAATTCAAAAATTTGTAATTTCTTCCGTAATAATTATTCGATTTACGGCAAAATTTGGCTCAGCAATACATTTGGGGATATAAAGCGATGATCAAAATTTCATTCCTATCCGACCTTTCGTTTTGGCTCCATGCAGACTACAAAAGTGCAACCAACCAACCAGCATTTTGCAATATCGTGTCCGTTATAGGCAACGCTTCGCGCACTCGCTCCACCAATAAATGTGAATATTTTCTGTATTGTGCTCTGTTTGATAAATAGTTTAGAAGTTACAAAGCAAAAACAGTTTTTATTCTGGATTCCTTTTAGATCACCGCGCCTTGGATTTTTGCAAAAATGAATAGGACCTCTTTCGTTAAATCATTATTTCTGAATAACAAGTTTGAGTTCAGTCTGAAGATCGGTTTAGAAGTTTATACATAATTTTTCCAAATTTCAAAGAATATGCCTATCAAATTTCATTCGAACTGGTTCAAGCATCTGGCTGTAACTGCGTGACAAACAGTTTAACATCATTTTTGTTGTATACATTCTTTTTTTAGCATGATTTGTAGTATCGGAAAACGATAAGTAATTATTTTTTCACACGGTTAAAATGGTGCTAAAATGTGAAGCTACCACAAAGGCATACCCGGGCTAGCAAGTCTACTTACTGTGTGCTTCCATGCCTGAACTAACAGCAACAACAAGAACGGCCCGGAAATAGGATTACAGCTTACAGAGGTTTCAGTCGAGAATAGGCATATTCTTAACCGAGGGTTAAAATATTTAAATAATTTGTCATGGGTGACTTTGAATTCGTATTGTTAGTGCTACAACTCCGTTTGGTCTTACTATATTAGTTGCCTAGGGTATATATTCTGCACATATATGTTAAAAAAAACGTAACATTGAAATTTATTATTTACTTTTCTCAGTTGTATGAAGTAAATCACTGAGCGTATGGGGTATTCTATATAATACTGACAATGTTGCTGGCTGTTTGCTTCGATATCCTTTACATTGTAATTGATTGTGTACCACAGTCCAGTAAATTTCCCCACGAAGTACACAACACTGTCCACTGACGAGAACAGTTCATCTCGTCATGCGAGAATCTTCGCCAACACAATGCCACTTTGTCTTCTCTTTTAGTAGCACCATATTCAGTTCCATATTCAGCACCATATTCACCGTTTAGCTTGTGCCCCAGAAAAAATATTACCGTGAAAATTGGAACCACTTAGATCAGTTCAATAAAACGGTCTCTAAGATTATAAGTCAAACAAGAAATTACAGACACTTTGAATAGTATATCTACGACGATTTAATTTTAATTTTATTAACCAGTTCCAAATCGCTTAGTAGGACGTTATATAGAAACATGACATTTCAATGCTTCCCTGATTCAAACTTGCACGTGCTGCACGTCTTTATCAGCTCAGCAAACGAATAAAAACTTCAAGAAAGTAGGTGGTCTTACTCATTGTTTTGAAGCATTAATTTATAATACCCGTATCAAACCGTCATTTTATATCGATTAACATCTTGGATTCTTGGAACACTGACAATTGTACATTGCGTGTGAAAGTATATAAATATGGTACATGGCACACAAGCATCATTTCATTGTAGATTAGCTTCGAATCTTAGTTTTGAGCTGAAGCTATTATGAAGACAATACTCCTTTCTTTAATATGCGTGGTCTTTGTAGGAAGTTTCAACGGGTCACACGCTCAAAGTAGTAGGAGTACGACAGAGCGTGTACCGACATATAGCACTCCCTGGTGGTGGTTTGCTACAACTGACCGTGACTGGGGCGCAACCGCAACCACAAGCAAATCCACCCCACCCGAATTCACCACTGGAGTTGCAACAATCGAGTCGACAACTGGACCTCCAACAGCCGAATCCACTACTTGGGGGTGGTGGTGGTCAACTGAAAGTCCTTCACCCAGTACGACAGGTAATGCAAATATGGTATGGTGGCTGACACACACCAACACCATTTCCATCAGTGGCTGTACAGTATAAATTTTGTGCATACGTCGAAGAAGTGGTATGTTCTTATACTTACATACCTTCTGTTGTTTTTTGGGCTATAAATATAAGAAACTGCCAGAGCGGGGAATTGTACCCCAGATCTTTGAAACTAAATACCAACCAGGTAAGGTCGGTATGACTGAAAAATCGATCTTTGACCTTTCGATTTAAACCTCGTGTTTTCCACTTCTCGCTTAGGCTGTATGAAATTTAGGTTAAGAGGCAATGTAAATATGGGTTGGCATTAAACTAATTGAACCTGGTTCGTTGGATTGTGCCTCCGATGCAGTAGACCTCTATGCTAATTTGACAATCACAGCCACTGCGAACTTGTTGTGTACTGATGTTAATTCCTATAGCAAGTCAGTAGCAGTTGTAATACTGATAGTGTCAAGTTAGCATAGTGGTCTAGTACATTGAAGACTCATCCAAAGACTCGGGTTCACTACTCGCACTCATGATGGCACGTAACTTTTTTCGTCAGAACTGCTGCTCACTTTTCCTTTCCAGGTTTTCATAATGTTGGCTCCAATATGTTTCTTCGTTTCATATAAAAAGAATAGGCGAACTCTGGCCGTGTGTGTAGCAGTATCGAGCACAAAAGACGTCAAAAGCGCCCAAACTAACAAAAAAAAAACAACTACTTAAAGCTATATTAAGCTATATTGCTATATTAAAGCAATATCTTTATTAATAAAATCGAGTTGTCGCGTAGGATGGACAGCAACGAGACGGCCACAAGACGGCCGCAAGTAATTGATAGAGCAGATATCCGTTTTCATTGTCGGTCGCTCGCCCTTTTTCTTTGCTACCGTGGGAAGAATGAGCCCGCTCGCCCTCTTGCTGATTGTTGAAGCTTCGTTTAGTAATCGAGTTGTCGCGTAGGATGGACAGCAACGAGATGGCCACAAGACAGCCGAGCTCTATCAATTACTTGCGCCCGTCTTGTGGCGGCCGTCTTGTGGCCGTCTCGTTGCTGTCCATCCTACGCGACAACTCGATTTTATTAATAAAGATATGCACAAAGGTGTATTTATTTATTTCACATGTACAAACGCCTATTCAAACCATTTATGCACGAACGAATCATATGTAATGGAAGTGTATGGACTCCGGAACAAGGGATACGCTCAATGAGGGAGTGAAGCAAACGACCAACACCGTTTCCTAGCCAGGGTACGCAAAAACACATAGACGGGATACACGCATTCCGTAACAAACACATGAGGAAGGAAATCGTCCCAGTGTTTTTAACGGTGCATCAAACACCACCCGTGCGTAGCACGGGCTTCCCCTAGTAAAGCTATATTTACATCTTTGTCGCATCGTGACGCGTTGCATAATTTCAAATTTCGTTGTGTGAGTTTAGTTTTTACGTGCAACAATGACGACGAACCCACCATGAGGAAACAGAATGTTTGATTTAGACTTTGCTAATCGAGGATCATTCGTTCAACAGGGCGAAAAAATTATGGAATAATAATTGCTTCAAAGCCTACACCCAGTTCGTCTGTCATTCTAATACTCCAGAAATAAACCAAATTGATTTTTAGGTGCAACTTATTTTTTGCTGGTTTTCTGGAAAAAGTAGAAAAAAAATATGATAGGACTTAGGCACCGTATACAAAACGTTATGTAACCGGGTAACATGGTGTCCGGAACGGCAGAGCCAGAATAGAAACGTGTTCAGGGGGCGCCTACCTTATTAGGCTTATAACAATAGCCTTTTCTCCCCAACTTCTTTTTTTACTTTTTTTTTTACATAATGTGGACAATTTATTACTCATTAATCAGACAGATTAATTAGTAATACCCAGCTGTACCGAGCACATTTTTTTTCCTGCCGAGTCGACCACTCAAAAAATGCGTGGTATTGGGGTATACCGAGTAGAATCAAGCCGATAAGTGCTCGGCTAGTTTCAATCAATAACAAAAGTAGAACACCCGAATTCCCTCTACCCTAAGAAAAAAATATCACTGCCTAGAAATTTTTTTTCCTCATTCGAGTGGGGGAATCGAAGGTGGTATGGCCAGCAAACGCGTTAGGTTCAAGTTAGTTATATTTTCGGGTAGAGAAAATGTTGGTGAGGAACGGGGAAGGGAGGGTCAACCCAGTCCAAAGCTATACACCTACACTGTGTTTAAAGAAAATAAAAGCTATGTTACCTAAAGAATAATCAGGAACTGTTTTCATTTGCAGAGTTAAGCAATAAGCATCCTGGTGAAGAGAGTATCTAAATAAATACTGGGATATATATTAGAATAAATATTAGATATCTAGCGTAAGTCTTGTTCATCTGATAATTACCTCTAATCCAGTTTATCGCATTTAAGTCATATCTCGTTTATATAATTAATCTTGATTATCCTTTATCTTGCAAATTTCGATTATCTCCTTTATGGCAAATCTTGTTATCTCGTTTAGCCAATTGTTGTCAAAGTTGGTTGTCTCGCTAATCTCCAATCTCGTTTATTGCCTTTGTCTCAATCTAGTTTATCCGATTTACCTTAAAAAGCGTTCATCTCAATTATCTCACATCAAGAGTATCTCATATATCACAATTCTAGTTATGTAATTTAGCTGAAATATCTCCAAGAAAGAAAAAAAAAGAGATATTAGTATTAAAAATAACTCAATGCTCTGAAGAAACAGATAGAAGAAAAATACATGCTCAGCAGCGCACACATGTGTAAAAGAAACTGCAGCTTGTTTTTTGGGACGCTGGAGATTCTTTTACACGTGTTAATGAGACACTGATGGCTTACATGTCTTTTTCTTGTATCTGTTCCTTTAGAGCATTAAGTTTTGTAAGGCTTGCAACTGTGTCTTATATGCTTAAACGTTTTTTAATACTAAATGTTATCGTCGAGGACAATCCCAAACATTAAGGTAGACTTTTCGTTAATTTGACGAAAGCGATAACAGAAAACGTCAAAAGAACATTAAAGAACCAGAACGACCTTTTTTTTATATAACACGTACAGTATAACATGTAAAAATAAAGCCTTACCTTAGGTATATCATACTGTCTGGTACGGAATATAGAGTGGTTTAAAATAAATAGAGCTCTCAGATACATCTTCCGTGTACACACTGTAATAAGTATTTCATTTTGGATATTTTATTTCTGCCATTTTTTTAGGACCAATAACTGGATGCTTTCAACCTTCAAGCTGTGCTGAATTGCTTCTTTCTGGTGAGTTCCAGAGGTTTTGATAATTTACTGACCGAGCGCGTGAGGGAGGCATGTGGAATATTCGGATATGTGGAATTCGTGTGTGTGTGTGTTTGTTTGTTCGGATACGGAAGCGCTTCTTATTTTACACTGATTTGCTTGAAATTTAGGGAAAAGTAGCTTGGACTCACAAAATGTACTAGTTTTAAAACAGAAAAATTTATACCTCTAAATTTTTTGGGGATATTGTTTTTTTTTTTAGTGAGGGAGGGAGGGGCGAGGACCACGAGGCTTTTGATTCAGATATAAACAAGGTCTCTGAAAAACAGAATTAGGGAGGTTGCTCGAGCCAAGCTAGTTTTAGTTGCTATGCCTCTAAATATCGCGTGACGTGATCGGTTCTGTTCGGTCACAACCCATTGGAGACAGTTTTGCTCAACGCTTGACATCACTCTTGCCACGTTTGAAGATGAACTGTCCCTAACAGTTCAAGTTGAAGGCGCACGGCAATGAATTGGTGGTTTTGGAAGGTTGTGGATGAGCTGACTGATTTTTATGAGTCTGGGATTTGGCAAAATGAGCTGGTAAGTAATTTGAAATATATTGTTAAGCTAAATCATGCAGAAAAATAAACGCAGGTAAATTTATAAATATTTCATGTTAACATATGAAGTTGGGACTCTTTAGTTTTGTTTTTGGAAGGAAATAACGTAAAAAGGGACATGATTCGGTTAGATAACAAAAATAAGTATTAAATCAGAAGAAATGAGTATATGCACTGGAAAATTATAGCACAATGTGGATTGTGAGAGACAGCACTAAGAGTGGTGGAGACATTGCTATGCTAATGAAAAACAACGTAGTGGAACATTGTATTATTCATGTAAAAAAAAACTGGATGAAAATGACATAATTGAAAGTGGAATTCAAGTTTGTGGGGGGGGGGAGTGTTCATACATTTCACTCACAGGCAGCCGAGCACAATGAACATTTATTGATAAAGGGACTTAAAGAATTAATTACAAAGTATTTAAATATTGAAAATGTTGTTTGGGTTGGTGGTGTTAATATTCGTATTTTGGATGCGTGGTATTCCGACATTACACTTAAAAAACACAGGAAAAAAAATGTTACTATCAGAGGTAGGTAAGAAAATATATTTGCAAAAGAAGATAAGAAAAAAAATAAACCCTGCAACGCGGAAAGAAATAAGAGGAAACAAACTTGCTCAAAGCTGCATCGATTGTGTTTTCGTTAAATTGAATGGAATGTCTAGTAAAAGGATACAAGATCACACAAAAAGTTGCTAACCATCGTACAATTGCAATAACCGTTAAATTGTCAAAAGTGGATTTAATGCGGAAAATATAATTTCGGAAAGTAGAAAAAAGTAAATGAATGTAAAATTGTTGGAAAAGACAGATTGGGACTAATTAAATAAACACAATAACTAGGAAGAAGTTAGTAATAAATGTTTAGAGATGGTTAACAAAATGTGCAGTGAAAATACGGTGATTAAAGTTATAATAATAGTTATAATTCCTGATCAGGAATACAACTGTAAAACAATAAAAAGACATACCCAAACAAAATACGGATTGCTTCAAAGCTTGGGAGAAATAAACCATAACAATTACTTGTGGAAGAAAACAAAATCAAAATGAAGGAAAGGAAGACAGGATCAAGTGCATGTTGTTACACAGCATCCTTCATTGTCTTGAAGAGGTTGAGAAAGATCGAGGGGACTGTAATATTATTTTTTCTATTGCCTTTCGGAAACATAGATTACCTGTGTTTTTGTTGCATTCCTTTCCTGAGGGATGCTTCTCTGGAGGTTAAAAAAGTCGTCGCTAGATGGCCAGCTGCGTAACCCGGTCTGCGCATGCGCGATCCCTCTTTTAAAAGTGGCTCGGCGATGCTCGCCTGCCATCGTTTTTTCCTCCAGCCTACCGCGACGGTCACTTCGCTTCTGTCTCCCAGCTTCGCCTTCGCCTTCGCCTCCGTTACCTCCGACCTTACCTCTTCGCCCTCGACTCTCTGCCGGTGTTCTCCATGGCAAGATCACGTACTTCAGCAAGGCACCCTTCGCTCAAAGGCCTACACCTTCGCCTACACCTTCGCTTTCGCCAGCAAGCCCTGCGCCCCCGGATTCCAACATCCTTGTGAACGCTTCGCCTTCGCCTCCACCTGCGGCCCCGCCTTCGCCGGGTTTACGAGCTCCACCCAAGCTGCTCTCTCCTCCTGTATCATCTCTTCCTCACGGCCAAGCTTTGCCTCCACCTCAACGAGCCGTCACCACTCCACCTCGATCATCAATGATCCCTTGTACCTTTTCTTCAGCTTCTTCACACTCTTCCCGAAGTTCTCATCATACGAAGCCACCGTCATCGAAGCACATCCACGCTCTCATGGATCGAGCCACCAAGAATATCAACTACAATGGCAAATCTGCAAAACCTTAGCTCAACAGCTTTACCAAGGGCAACACCTACGCCTTCGCCTTCGCCGATACCTACACCTACGCCTTCGGCCCAACCTGTCGTCAAACAAACGAAGTGACTCAACTTTGCTGCGCCCAAAAACGGCTCCGCCTTCGCTTGCAAGTCTTACGCCTCCTGTTTTTTCCTGACTCCAGCTTGGCTCCCGCTCCCACCCAAGCATATACAACACGCACCGCACCAGACCACAACCCTTTGAAGCCACCGTTCCCTTTTCGCCTTCGCCTAGGAAACGGCGTCACCTACGCACCTGCCCTCCGGCTAGCTCGTGACTCTCGACATTAAGTCGTCGAGTCTCTTTCCAATTCACCCAACCGCCATCCTGGTCATCCTGGTCATCCTGGCCATCCTGGAAGGCTAAAGGAAAACCGGAAGGACAACAATCACTTATCCTCTCCTCACTCCCGCATTGCAAGTGCACTCTCCCATTCTACCTGTATGGAAACAGGAGGCAGGCATGAGTGGTCGATCAACTCAATAAAGGTACAATCTGACAAGTCGTCGGGCCGAACAATCACTCTACCCTCCTCGCGCCCGCATTGTAAATGCGCTCTCCCATTCTACCTGCATTGAAAGAGGAGGCAGGCATAAGTAGTCGATCAATCTGACTAGTCGTCGGGAACAGTGCTGGGAAAATGTCCCGGGAATTGTGTCCGTAAACGTAATTCATGACCGGCCCCGTGCATAGCGCGGGCTTCCTCTAGTATATACATATTATCTGGATGTTATCGTTTTTATCTTGGTGGGTGACGCACTAGCATGTGTCTTGATTAGGCAAATATCAACGTTAATCACGTCGTTTTTTCTACAAGAAAATGGTAAGCTGTGGGTCTAACAGTGACTTTTATGTTACCAGGTGACCAAAGTCTCCCAATCAAACAAGTTTCAGTCTTTTCTGTCGCATTGTTATTTATACTCACATGCCTGAAAACAGCCAAACTACCTTTGCTGTAAAGACAAAACGGGTATAGTGGTCGCCATGCTCATATCTAAATAATAATTCTGGAGGCCGGATAAAAGGAAGGATACAAGGAAAACCGGAAGGACAACAATCACTTATCCTCTCCTCACTCCCGCATTCTAAATGCACTCTCCCATTCTACCTGCATGGAAACAGGCGGCAGGCATGAGTGGTCGATCAACTCAATAAAGGTACAATCTGACAAGTCGTCGGGCCGAACAATCACTTCTACCCTCCTCGCGCCCGCATTGCAAATGCGCTCTCCCCTTCTACCTACATTGAAAGAGGAGGCAGGCATGAGTAGCCGATCAATCTGACTAGTCGTCGGGAACAGTGCCGGGAAAATGTCACGGGAAATGTGTCCGTAAACTTAATTGATGACCGGCCCCGTGCATAGCACGGGCTTCCTCTAGTATATACATATTATCTGGATGTTATTGTTTTATCTTGGCGGGCGACGCACTAGCATGTGTCTTGATTAGGCAAATATCAACGTTATTCACGTCGTTTTTTCAACAAAAAAACGGTAAGCTGTGTCCTTAATAGTGACTTTTATGATGACCAAAGTCTCTCAATTAAACAAGTTTCAGCCTTTTCTGTCGCATAGTTATTTATCGTCACATGCCTGAAAACAGCCAAACTCCCTTTGCTGTAAATACACAACTTGTCTAGTGGTCGCCATGCTCATATACAGGGTGTTTAAAAAAAACGCTACACTTCGAAATTTTGTCAAGTCCAACAACCATTCCCTGTCACTATTATCCTTATCCCTGACCTCAATAAAGAAATCAAGAAAATTATTCCTGACCTCAGGAAAGAAAGGTTTTATTTGCATTTCAAATTAGAACGCAAAAGATAACAAAAGCATGTGACAGCCCTGGTTGGGGGGCGGTTGGGGGGAAGGGAGGGGGAAACCAAAACAAACAATAAAAGCCCATAATTAGATTTCAAGTAAAAAGAAAAAAAAACATTAAATTGGCCATCAAGCAGAATAGCTAAAATACAGGGTTTTACAGTATATGGATTCCAAATAAAAACCCAACAAAATAATTTCTGACCGTAAACGAAGGGCACGAATGATTGAAAATGCCGCCGAGATCCACCACGTGTTGCTTGATGAACCAACGACGTCCCAGCGTCAGTTGGAACGGCAAACGGGTGAACCGGTGCACACGTGCGGTACCGCATTTGTGGTCGACGCTGCGGTACCGCATTTGCGGTTTGGTTTACTATGCCATCTGTTGGCAGCTGCTCTTATACCAGTTTTGGTTTTGGGTGGATATCACAACTTTCATAGGCCTGTGAATACAAAGAATTCCACTGTCTAATAGTGACCTCTACCTTTTTTTGTCTGGAGTGTCTATACATTTTCTAATTCATAATTCTTATGTTTGCTATTGCCCAATTAGCCGTTACACCAGCCAAATGGACATGGTTTGGAGTATTGTGTGCCCATGTTTCGCATGCTTAAGTCTATTTAATCAGATTTTTGAGCGCTAACAAACGCTGATTTTCGTTCGCTTCGCTCACTCAATCAGCGCATCCCCCTTCACTTGGCTTTCCCGAGGTAAACGTTAATCATTATGAACACATACTACAAACTCACGGAATGGTAAATGTTCATACAGTTCTAATATTCTGGTGGCAGACGAAGATTACTAAAACTAATCAACTCGTCAGCTGTTTAAAATTACTCGTCACTTATACTAGACTGCAAGAACAGTAAGTCTACATAAAATAAAATGTCCGCGTCACGTTATTGAGGACACTTTTTCTCCATAAAGAACACGTTCCCACCTGTACTGACGATGTGCATTTTATTTCCTAATCTTCTTTCCAGCAAAATTGTCCCTTTTATCGTGGTGGGGCAGATAATTCAGTTTTGATTCGTGTACCGTAAAAAAAAAAAGACCAAACCTTTGCAATAAAAGATAAAGATATTCTGTATCTTAGTGAACCACCTATTTGCAAACACAGTGCATTCTGACAATATAAGTACTGAAACAATAAGCGTGCAACACTTAAGCATGTTATAATCTACTGTTGAATGACAATACAAACAATGGTTACAACAATAATTTTGCACTTACGAGCCACTTCAGGGCCACGTGCTTCTAGTTGCAACCCCCATTTTAGAAAAAGGCACTTCCCCATATGACGCTTTACCTGTATGCCAAAATTTAGATCTGGCAACTTTCCCTAATGAGCTGTAGACGTGTCGTTATACCCTATGAGAATTAACATTTGAGCCTGCGGACTAGTTACTGGTTACTAGTCACTAGTTACTAGTCACCAGTAACACAAATCAACGATATTGATGACACTTTTTCTCCATGAAGGGCACGTTCCCACATTTTCGTGTTGACGTTTTCTTTGTTACTGGACCGAAGACACCTGATTCAAAACGATTTGCAAAGATTTCTACCGCATGGGGAATTTACACCAGTATGCTGAAATCACGTATAAGTTGGTTTCAGTTAAAAGGCACGGTCTGCTCGTTAGCCGCTATCTGACAATTAAGCTCCAACAACAATAAAACCTCTACTTGGCGGCGACACACTAGCGTGTGTCTAGATGTTTAATTAGAACTGTTAATTTCTGCTCCAACTCTTGCTTGGTTGAGTGAAATGAAGTTTATTGTCTAATGTTCACATGGTAAATACAAATAAAGCTCCAACATAAATGGTAACACTTTTAAATGAGTAGCAAAGGTAAAAAATGTATGTAAAATCAATGTCTCAAAATAATTAGAAGACACTGAAAAAAAAAAAACAGAAAAAATACCAAATAGATCAACAGTGACAAACTCGTGCGCAGGGCAGCTGTAAAAGGATGATGTAAAGAAAAAAAAAGAAAATATTTTTTATGAGAGCAACCTTAAAAAGAAAAAGCCCTTAAGTAAGTCCATGCCAAGTAGCCGTGATCGGCGCCATGATCTTTGCAAAATCTGTGCATGCCTCAATTACGTCAACGACCTCACAATATACAGGGTGGTCCAAAAAAAACTGGTGACCCAATATTTTCTAATTCCAACTTTTCTAGTTAGCACCCCTCAGAACCAGGAGAAGACAAATCTTCCCGTCTCATTAGGTTTGATTTCTGTCCTCTCCTGGTTTTGAGGGGTGCTAACTAGAAAAGCTGGACTAAGAAAATGTTGGGTCGTCAGTTTTTTGTGGACCACCCTGTATTTCTTATATCATGAGGGCTTATTTTTTTATTATTATTTACATCATTGGATAGCACGAAGTCTGTGCTAGCAACAAATAAATTTACCGTACATTATTAATTACGTATTTATAAACAAAAGAGACAACATCACTAATCGCTAAAAAGCCACTTACAATACAAACTCAAAAGTAATCATCCAAATAAAATTAAGATCGCTTGGCCAAATACACAAAATCAAACTGCTTTCTGTTCTCTACCGAATTACTTATTATTTATGTGTTTAAAAGGTATGTTTCTATTTTTGTTTTTAATTGGTTAATCCTTCTAGTAATGCATCTATAGAACGGCATTATGCCTGGTAACTGGTATGTTAAGTCCCCGTCACCCTGCCCCTTCAAGAACGCCCCTCCCCCTGCTCCCTAGTTCCCCCTCAGCCCCTCCCCAGTGATTGTCGCGCCAGAGCCGTGTCCGTCTTTGGTTTCAACGCGTGCAGGAGGTGGGTAGATAAGTAAGATGGAGGGAAAGCAGGGCAAACAATACGGGATAGAGTAGTTGCAGCGAGCTTGCTGTTGCCGATGCAATAGTCCTCGCTCGCTTACGGTATTAATAATACAGATATTCTGGGGGATATGAAAGTAAAATATTTGTAAGCAGCCTCAATGTTAGTCTTGGGGGTTAAGCACCTTACAGTTGCTTATGGGTAACGATCTGACTTTGCTAAAAGCGTGAGATTTAGCAACTAACTTTTGTATTGTTAACGGAAGGTATAAATTCGTGAAACTCCTCGACATGAGATACCATACTGCACTGCAGTAACCTACACTCTGCATTGAGACATACTCTTCGTGAACCGTGAAAGCAATGACTCGTTTGACAACTTGCGGTCTCCGTTTAATACTGTCGGATCTTACGGCCGAACCTAACTTACGTCTGTAAAAGTAAATACTTTAAAACGTTTCCACTAAACTGTGCAATAAATAGCTTAACTTGTACCAACGTGTTAGCTCTACTCCTTCGGTTAATCCTGCCTTCAATCCTGGCCTCCAGTGTCGCAATTAAGGGGAGTACAAAGTGTGCAAGGTACGCGGGCCCAGGAGGCAAGAGTTCTTAAAATTCAAAACATGAGGCCTATATTTTGATAAAAAACTACTATAAAATAGGCTACAACCGTGAACCCAAAATTATTGTCTTTTGGGGCCCTATATTTTACTTTTGCACCCTCCCCCTTTTTGTTTTACGGTACTGCTACCCACACCTGTGTATTCGGGAAAGAGAAAGTTGCCGGAAATGTGCTCGTG
>JAHWFP010120231.1:0-10402 GCA_023313725.1 Lithobius niger | reverse complement strand
ATAATAGGGGATAATTATTATCCTCAATTATTACACTGCACTGTCATCCGGCAAGATAACTATTAATTATTTGCCTCTTAAGCTTTGTATAAATTTTTTCAGTGATGTATATTTTGTGTTTCAAATGCCTTTGTTAGATCTATAAAGATTTAACGATAGTATTCCCTTTATTTAAGGTTCTGCAAACATTGTTATTTATATTTTAAAGTGCATCAATAAAACTTATTCCTTTTCTGTATCCATTGATTTTTTTGTTTAATTTTTTTTTTATTTTGCAGGTTTTCTTTAATTCATTAATTCTTTAATTTTTGTAGACCGTCTAGAATGTTGAAAAATTCAAATAAATTATTTAAACATATTAGCCTAGTTAAACATCACAAAAAATGGTTACAAATCGTATTAGGAATAATTGGATACAGAAAACCTAAAATTCAAAAGTCCAAAACATTACGTTCTAAACACATTGAATTAGCCCAATAGCTAATAGTACACTTGTTATTCTCATGCAAATTGTAACTTGAAGCCGATGATCTTTCTCAATCACTAGTTATATTCTCAATCTCAAGAAAAATTGTTTGCTGGTTATGGAAGAATTAAGTAAAGGCCAAAATAAATTATTTTAAATAAATAAAGTATCCGTCATAATAAATCGTTACAAATCATGTAAGGTATAAATTTGAGTATATCCCGCTTGCTATCGTGGTGGAAGGTAGAGGAGTGGGGTATAATCGACCTAGTGTGGTATAATCACCCGATTATACACCGGGGTGATTATACGACAGTACCTTTTCGTTGTGCGCATGCGCAACTTGCCGAGCTAAGCTTAAAACAGACGCCAACTGCTAGTCAATGATCGTGCCTTTTGACTCACATATATACCAGCTAGAAAACTCGACATATTCGTTACGAATGTCGTATTTTAACATCACTGTATAATTTTTTAGGCTAGTATCTTATAATTTTACTTCGGCGATCTATTGGCATACATAATTTTAATTTTTACCGTATAAGTCTTTTAGTTTTTCGATCCCATGGTAATTATTAGCAAACGATTAAAAATTAGTACAGGAACACACACAGCGCCATCTCTCGGCGGAGTTCAGCAATGCGTGGTTGATGCAGCGTGTTTAACGGTAGAAAGTTGTCGACAGCTAGTTTCATTTAAACCTGTACTTAGTGAGTTAAAGCAGGAGAGAGTTTTGTCATCTGTATTAAAGATATAGACATAATGTCTTTTAATAGTGAGACACTTTTCAACGATCATCACTATCCTACTTAGTAGCATCGCATCCGTTGTGAGTCACCTCAGTAAAAAATGTTGTCACTTGAAACTGCATGCACTTGAACCATTAGGGAAAAACATTGCAGTTAATGAAATGAAACGATAAAATAGCCCGTGTCCAATTCTATAGATTTCAAAATATAATTGTATCACTCTGTTAGGCTTAGTATACTATTAGGCTTTGTTCGTAAAATTCTGACGAAGGAGGACAATCTCGACAGAATCATCCTAGAAATTGAATGTCGTCATTACAGGAAAAGTAAGTTAAGTAGTACAGAGGTCTAAGCAGATTTCTTTTGCACACATTTTTTTCACATGCAGGCGATCACAACCAATCACAGTTCAACAAAAATAAAATACAATTAATGAAACGATAAAATGAAACTACCACCTATTCTAAAATACAATTAGGCCACTATGCAGATACATTATACGTCATTCTCGTACGTAAATTGCTGACGTGGCTTCATGCTTTTTCGTTACAATTAAAGTAATTAGTTACATAAAAAAAAAGGCTACATCCTAACCCACATGTTTAACAAATTTACTCTGAGTGTATTAAGAAGCATTGCTCACACACTGGAATTATATTGGAAAGATTGGAGGCTGCCATCTTTGAGGAAATGCTTTGCAAAGGAACACTATTTTAAATACATACCATCGCTCAGACTTTCACACAAGGTTACAAAATCGCAGACTATTACTAAATTACTACTGAAAGGTTTCTTACCAGTTACTGACGAATTGGGGAAAGCTTCCTCCCATATTTTGTAAAGGCCTTCACTCTCTGAATTTGCTATAGTAACTGATGGAAATAAAAGTTTCTCCTGTTCCCTAATTTCAACATCCACTGAAAAAGGCTCACTGAGATATTTATCAACACAGTTGTAAACTTGATAGGAGCAGACTGCAAATGAGATCAGAATCAAAAGCGTCCAAACAAAACGTATAGCAATCGATCTTGAAGAATCCATAACTTGTGCCAAACCTTCCAGTCCTATCTCGTAAGATACACTTCCATTGAATTCAGGCAAGGATCTCATGTAAGCTTGCGCAAGTCGTCGTATTTTCTCATTGAAGTAATTATTTCTGTCTTTATTCTTGTAAACGTTGAATGCATAATTGTCTTTCACTGTGGGATGCAGAGATACCTGAACCAACTTGGCTGTCATTCTGCAATATTTCAACATACAAAAATAAAAATAAAAATGTTTCAGGGAAAAGAGAGATTTTTGTTTGAATATAGAAATTCGTTTGACTCAACGATTACTGTAATGATTCCAAGCCAGGGCCAAACCGACTGGGAGTGCGGATATTCAAATGGTTTCACTGCCTGAGTTAATAATGGATATGGGGCCATTCTGTAAGCATTATTTCTCCGCATCTTTGTTCAACTTTTTTAAAACTTTGTTTACACTTCATAAGAAGTGTGTTTTCAACTGCCATGAAAACTAATTTGGTTAACATCACAACCATCAACATACAGCGTTTCTTTTACCGTTTAATCCCATGCATATGGTACTGTCTGCTGGGATTTCTGAAAAAAAAGGAGTCAAGAAGATACGGGGGGGACGTGGGATGTGAAAAATGATAGGAGAAAGTAAGGCCATATACTAGGTGTTGAATAGGCTACATTCCAGTATTGGGTCGGTTTGGGGTGGTAAGTTAAAAGAGGCCTGCAAGCAGCTCCCGAGAATCTCCGCGATCGCAAGGGTATAATTGGAAGAACAAACACTCACAAATCAAGTTTTACAACTCAAAAGAAAGATTAAATTGAAAAACATAGGATAGTTTGCCCAATCATGCTGACTTTTAAAGTAACAATGGCTTATAACAGTATAGTAAAAAGAGGAAGTGTAATTAATCATCTGAAATGTATCAGTAACTCGTCATGCTTATTTGCGTACTGGGCGCTTACTAGTAGCAGTAGGGTGTTTGTGTTTACCAAGATAAGACATGTTCGTTTGCCTGGGCCACCCAACTATTTTCAACTATGCGTCGCAAGGGTGGGCTATGGAACTGAACAAAAAACTGAACAAGATATTTAAGGAGGTGAACAATCTTGGCACCACTCTGCTGCAAGCACAATGACTTCCATTGCATTGGGAAATTATTTTAGGCACTTATCACAAAAACTAGGTATTTTGTGTCTATCACTGCCAGTGGATCAAACTTTTGGTTTACGAAGTGAGACACACACGAAAATAAATTACAAACAAAAACGTCAAGAGTGTCGTAAAAAAGAAGGTTATATGATTGAATTTTCACTTGTTAAAATGAACATCGATAAAAATTGATAATTTTTTATTGAAATAATCAAATGTACAATTGAGAAAATTCTATCTGTTTAGGTGCTGTTGTGCTTTACGTTTTAAATGTATGATGGGTAAAGCACAACAGCACCTAAACAGATTGAATTTTCTCAATTTTACATTTGATTATTTCAATTAAAAATCGTCACTTTTTTTCCGTGTTCATTTTAACAAGTGAAAATTCAATCATATAACCACCTTTTTTACGGCACGCTTGACGTTTTTGTTTGTAATCCGTGCACATTTTTAACAGCTGTGGCATCTCGCTACAAAGCTTTATGCACGCAGTCGATTGTTGCTGGCCTCTTTGAAGCTATCCGACTCAGCTCTAAAAGCCTGCATCTGCGAAATAAACACGCCATTCTATCGTTTCTAGCTGCCAAAATTAACAACGTAGCTTAGTTTGGTTTAAACCTATATCGTTTAGCTGAAACACGGATTCTTTCCCATATTTTATTCGAGGCCTCGGCATGACGTCGTACGCCCCAACCCATAAAAACATTACGGAGATCCACTACCCGTCTCAACTGTACACACTACATCTCTTCCAGCGCACAGAGAGAACTATGTTTCAATCGGAACTCAAACAGAATCATATTTTCACTGATGCACACACGGAATCAGAATCCAACTGGCGCTGCCACAGAAGTAACCCACAACCGGCGCACAAATGGAACATACAGAGCGAACCCATACCGCACTCGTCGCCCTCGCCCACCTTCTCTCTCCCATTTAGGGAAAGTGCCAGTGGGCACTGTAGCACTGTAGCACCGTGGTGCTGGGGCACCTCACCGCCTACCGTCTCTCTCCCATCTACAACAATCAACATTTTAGCAAAGACATGATACGTGCACGAAGTGGAGTTTGCTGAGTGGCATTGTTCCCTAAATGCAATTTTTTCCTTAACAATTTTTTCCGTTTACTTACCCTTACCATTTTTGCAACTTTATTTACTGTTTTTGTGGTTCACATTTTCATTTTGTATCGTAATAAAAAAAAAGTGAAATGGATATTGGCTTGGACGTATGAAAAATGATTGTTTAATGATTCTTATCGAACACGAATGAAAATATCGGGGAAAAAATGCTTTTAATGCTACACTTATGACCCTGGGGCCCTTCTTACTGAATCCGAGTAGGGCCCCAAATTGTCTTGAGCCGGCCCTAACCTTGTCACACAAGAACAAGAACAAGCACAACCACAACAAGAAGTGAAAAGTTTTCAAATTTACAATTTTAGTATGTTGTTATGTTGCAAGTTTGTCAGTATTTGGTTTCCCGTATATTTATTTTTTTCCTTCCGTGTCTGACGCCCGTCATTTTTGCTGCTATCCCCCGCACCAAGTCATTAAACCACAGACAATTTCTTGTGATTACAATGATTACTCCTTGCTTTCATCAATCACCCGCCATATATTTCTTGCGTTTACAGTATGTATAGCATCACTGATTTACTCTTGAAGAATTACAGATCGTGGCTGCAAGCACAAACCTACAAAGATTACTTCTTACTTTCATCAATCGGTACCTTCCTAAACGACTAAACAGAGTGAAACAAACGCACCACTGTTGGTGACAGTTTGGCTTATTCCCTGCTAATATCCGCGTTCATGCGGCTTGAGTGACGCCAACATCGTCAGCGATGAATCAGTTTCGTCAAAACTGTTGCTTCGCGCATGCTCAAACCTCCACCCCAGCAAACCACCTCCCAGCGCACCCCTCCCCCCTCCCCGCCGCCCTCCAGGTGTTTGGTTTTTGGTTTTAAATTTATCAAACCGAAGACCGAACATGTGACTGGCTCCCACATATGCCCTCCTCCCCCCACAATTACTTTAACCTCTTATCCCCACACTCCTGCCCCCTCCCGGATTCGCATACGTGTCCCCCCATACACGCTTGCCCGCCTCCCCCTCCCCGAAAACGTCGCCCCGTGACATTCTCCCTTTGGTGCAGCCTCGGAAAAGTCGCTGGCGTGTGTTTCACAGAAGGCTAAAAAAAAAAACCTTATCACTGAGAAATCCAGCATTCAGTAAGCAAGTAATCCCATGTTTAAGTTAATCCTTTGAAACAATTCACCTCGGTACCGTGCTTGGCGACATTGTTGCAAGCATCGATTGTTGCCGCCCACTTAAAAACAATTCCACTCCTTTCTGGAAGTGAACATTTAGGAAATAATGCGCCTTTCCATCGTATCAGGCTGCCTATTTCGAGGCTCAGTTGTCGTTTGGTTTAAAGGTGTCTGGTTTAGAAGACACGGGTTTTTTTTTTTTTTTTAGCTCAAACGCCGACAATGGCACAGTCCACGCGACTAAAACTTTGTTGGCGGCTTTGGTACCACAACAATACCAAAAAACGAACCCAAAAACGGTGGCCATCCCTTCGAAGACTTTGGAAAAAGTGTTATAACCCGAACTTTTAGTCCAAGGCCGTCAATAGACGGCGACATGGCAGGTTTGGTAAGTGGCCCCATCTGGTTCGATAACGTTGGAAAAGTGTCCCAACCCGAATTTGAAGGCGAATCCCGTCAACAGATGGCACAACAGGGTGGGGTACTTTATTGTACGACGAAATGGCGTAGCCGGTGACTTGGCCGCCTGCTCCGTATTATATATGTAGATGTAGATTATTTGCAAAACCAGCTTAGCAACGTTTTGAATTCGACCCTGCACAGCACCGTTCGTTCTGTTTATTACACGTAAAATCCATTGGATGTCGTGCCACAACATAAAAATAACGTACTTTATAGTCTCCCATAACGTTAACAACGATAGTGAATGGGAACAAAATGGGGGCAAGAGAGAGAGGAGAGGAAGGAAAGAAGGAAATGACCACGAGCTGCTCCTGAATTTAGGGGTAAAGCAAGTAAAAAAAAGGTGACAGCCTCACGCTGCCATTTGTTACATATGAATTCAAATGGTGCACGGGACGTGGCCAGCTTTTGGTTATCATGGTATCATTTTCATGGTACGGTTGTCATGGTACATGTTTTTCAGGCAGATGCTCCCACCAGTATGGATAACGAAAACATCTTCTACGTTACACACAATAACATAACACAACATAACACAAATACGGGTCAACAATGGACGCTCCCATGTTACGGTAATCACCTTAACTATAGGAATAAATAATAACATTGGGCTTGTTCTTAGGTCCTGCCTTAAATTTTAACATTTGTTGTAAGAAGGAACCACATTTCTGGCCGTTTAGCTTAAAAACATACCAGGTTTCAAACTCATTCTATCCCGGTTGATTGAGAAATAAAGGGATACAACTAACAAATTCTGTGTGATCCATCCCAAACTAATGTGTGCGCTGGCCCTCAGCCACTTCAGGCTTCTTCGTTCCCAAAAAGTCGGCCACTTCATGAAATGGTTTCTAGAAGATGTCGACGTTAAGTAGTCAAGCCAATATCCCCCAGAATAATTTCATACTCAGGTCCAAATAGCCAAAACGGTTCTGTTTTCTTACTTAATTTCAATGTACTGATTTCGAATCAAGCAATTCGTGTGTATTTACAAAATAGATTTCGAATCACTTGTAAGACTCATGATCTATGAGCACATCAAAGATGGAACAGGGACGTTTCTTACGTCGTTGTAACTCAACGATGATAGAACGATGACGCTTACAGGGCATTTCCTGATAGGGCTGTGTCTGTCATCAGCGCTTCCCTAATTCCCATTCATCATACTGGGATCTCGACTTTGTAAGGGACAGGTGGCCGACGATAGCGTCATTATGTACTTGCACATGTTAATTTCAACCAATCAGTCATGGAGGAGTTCCTTTAAAGATGTTTTATGTCGGTACACGGATAAATTTAGAGCGCTTTTTGGTCCTAAAGCAACGTGAGTTTAAATCGACGTGAGTCAGAGTAAAGTGAGAAATAGTCATGTACCATCGGTTAATAAATACGATGTTAACGAAGACCAATATCTTGATATACTAAACATAAACACATATTAGGTATAATATGTTTGCGTGCACAAAAAAATTCTCCGGATACTGAATGTGCTGAATGAGTCCATTGAACACCGGCAGGACGTTGTATTGTTAGCAGTTCAGGAATAATTGTTGTACTTACTTCTTTTCAAATTGTCATAGGGCCTTAGGGCTTCGGGCAGATGACCAGGAGTGGTTAACGCTCGTTAAACCCTTTAACCCTTTTTTTTTTCAAATTGTGGAAAATGTAAGGGGTTAAGTGCAGGGACACAGAAAAACTAAAAGTTTCCACCATTCATAGATAGAATGCATCAATAACGTTTTCATGATATTCTCCAGCTACGTAGCTAGCTACCCTGGTTGAATGATATCACTACTTTCAAAGGCCGACCCTTTTTGGCCAAACAGCCAAACAGCAAAAAGCGGAGCCAGCTCCATTATGTCGACAGTGAGAGGGAGGACGGCCCTATTATTAAAAACAAGCGGCTACAGCGACTACCTAGTCGCATCTGGTCTTCTGTACAGTTCTGCCGCTTCCAATGTTGAGGCGCACACATCTACCACGCACTGCAACAGCGATATCTATTTCATAATCTAAAAGCAGTAACCTTCCACAATTGCCGGTTAAAAATGTGTTAGCTTTTAGACCTATTTTACAATATAGGCGCAGTTGTCAGCTTTTAGGCCGAATTTTTACTTGTAGTTTTCATTTCGTAAGTAGCAACTAACGGAGATTTGTATTGTACGGCAAGCATATTCAATTTGCAACATGGTGCGCCTCTGTGTGCACAGTTAGCGTTGCAACGTAATGCGCAAGGCGTAGCCTGTATAGATCAGTGGTAGTAGGGAAGTGACGGGAGAGACACAATAGTGGGACGTCAGCAGTAACTCGTAGCAACTTGACGTTGCTGTGGTAACATGATTTTAGGCCTAATTATCAGTTTTTAGGTCTAATTTTATCAACTGCAGTTTTGTTAATTCGTAAGTAGTAGATAGACCTAACGGAGAATTTGGTTCGGCGGCAAACTTATTCATGCAACAAGCGAATCCTTTTGTATTTACGGCTGCGTGCTATCCTTCAAATTTCAATTCGATCTCCCATTCGGCCATCAAATGTCATTATTTCATTAAGTTACGTCGAAGAAGCCTATTAGCTATAAGGAAGTAACGATGTTTTAATTTGTCGTGTTTTTTAACTAGCTTTTGACACTGAATCTAACATTGTAAACAGTTCCGAAGTTGAAAAAAGCGACCGACGGACGGAGAGACAGACGGACGGATAAAGTCGTTGCGATAGTCTTCTCAAACCTCAATGGCGTATGCTTACATTTAAACAATGTCGATACTGTCACACTACTGTACGCGGTATAAATTCATTTAAAGACGTTACCCAAGCACTTAACAATTTCAGGAGTTAACCTCGACATTTCAGATTATTATGCTTACTTGTTTTGCGCGGCCAATTCTTGGAAGTAGGCTACACGACTTCTTACTGCTTAAATGCGAAATTGAATTCCATGAGAAACATGTTGGTAGCTAAGTAGGCAGATGAATGGGCACGAGGCATTTTTGCTTAACCGTCTGATGAGCAAAGAGCGGTTCTCACGCAACTCGTGGGAATCCCGTAACCTAGCTGGCGTCTAGGTCTCGCCTATTTAAAACTATTGATAAAAATGCCGGAATTATACGACAATGCGTGACGAAGCTAAGAGTTTCGTGATTCCTGAGGGATATAATTAAAATATATACGACCACAAGATGGAGGTGAAATGTACTCGACAATAGCTCCAAGTCCTCATTAGCTGATCGTTAATTTTTTGTGTGTGTGTCTGAAGCGTGGACATTTGAACTTGTGGGTTTATGGAACTCATAAACATAATTAAATGTCACTTTAAGGGGATTACAAATGGGTAAAAAAATGGGTAGATATTGATGAAATTAAAGTACGCCAGCCTAACTGTAAGCATAACGTATTAGAAAACAAAAACGAACTCGTTTTTTGGTAACGTACGATTTTACATGAACGGAGATCGAAACATGAAGTGAACACGAATAAACTTTCCTGCAAGAATCCAGGTGTCTTATAGTGCGTAGTGTTTAGTCCACGTCAAACCTTACTGCAGTATTCAAATATTTTTTACCGTTTATTGTTTTCAAAATGGTAGGTTTACTATTGACTGGCGACTGTGTTGTCCTTTCACCACAACGAGGGGAGGGGGAGATTGAGGCTTAATGGCGCGTCGATAGCCAGGTCTTTAACGCTACAAGGCTAAACAAGACTGCTGTAAAACAGTAAACAACTTAATCGTCGTGTATTATCAACCTAGCAGCATAATTTGCTAGCGGGGAGCAATGCGATGATAAGCATTTGGAAATCTGGCCAAATACATCTGCAGCATTGTTGGAATAAAAGGCAGAGTTAGCACATTGTTGGCGAACTATCGTCGAACATATTTGTCCAATAACGATTTGCATTGTTAGTAACCGAGACATTGTTGTGATAGTATAACGAGCCATTCTTGGCTGGGTTCATGGCCCGCATAAAGGAAAATTGACGAAATATGTAGTTTTCAAATTCACTCGGTGCGGTATGTACTTCAATGCCATCACATCTGATATGGTGCACACACTTGAGAAGGTGCTTAACTTTGCTCACAGTTCTCATTCAGTTCGCGTTTCCTCTTCGTGTTTGTAATTTCCGTTTGCCTCTGTTCTGACAAATGCAAACAAACAAAAATATTGCCACCGCGGATAATTGGCGCTAAGTGGTGGCAAGGAGGGGTTGGAGTTGGCGGCCAGCTTGCGTAACAGAGAAGAGACTGGCGCAACGTGGCTAGGCCCGTATTTTTTTTTGGGGGGGGGGG
>JAHWFP010120229.1:1830-20259 GCA_023313725.1 Lithobius niger | reverse complement strand
CTAGGGCAAATGACAATGGCGAAACGAATACGGTTTCAGCAAGCAAACTAGCAGAATCGTCTGCTTGTATGGGGCTCCATTCTACTGAATTTGCTGTTATTTTGCTTGCTGAAACCGTATTCGTTTCGCCATTGTCATTTGCCCTAGCAAGCGTAGCCTAGCTCTCATCCACAAAGTATTCTCTACTGACGAGCCCAAACAAGGGCGAAACAGTCTGTCTAGAGATCTTTGTGGGTGAGAGCTAATTGATATTAAGTTAAAAGATAGTCCTGAGCAAAATACCGCAAACCGCATGTCGTTATCTCGAACGATTCCATAGTTATCGTTATTTCAGTAAAAGTTGCCTATACAAATACCAGCAACTGATCTGACCCAGTGCTGGTATCAGTGCAGCATTAGTAATGCCAGCCTTACCAGACTTCGAATTAATGAAAGCAACAGTTTCTTATGCTGCAGTGATGCAAATCATGTAAACATCATTAATACAGCCCACTTCCGATATTTTCACTTGTCAGAAACAGCATTTTCTTTCTGCATGCATCTTTTGTAATAAATTCTTAAACTCCGGCAGCTCTCGTTTAACAGATTACTTGTTAACATCTATGCATAACAAATTCGTTTTCAATTTGCAATGAATAGTGCACGTTTGGTGGCTGGAGAGTTGTGCTGATGGCTTACGATCTCTAGTTTCAACTTGCTGTTCCAGGAAAGCACAACTGGTAAGCTGCAAAGCATGCGTTCAGCAATAGTAATTTTTTTTTTGGCAACACATGCCATTCGTTCATTCTGTTAGATTTAGTGCCCAATACAAAAATTTGCTGTACAAGAAAACAAAACGCTTGTATTATACCTTGAATTACGAGTGAGGTTTTTCAAATTTCGTTAAAAGTCTTACAACGAGTTATATCACAGTTTATTTACACAAGAGATTTATTTTTTTAAATGTGCGGATTGCCTGAGAGGCTGGTTGTTATACGAATGAAATTAGTGTAGTTATATTGCATTGCTGTTACCCATAACCATTTCCACAGATGTTGAAAATGATTGGCCTGGCCTTACTAAAACCAACATATTTCAAGAAACCGACATCTTACAATCGGACATAAAGGGAAGAGTGTCCTTAAGCATTATACGGTGTCTACAACTAGATAGGCACATCTTTCGCTCTACTGATATAACAGACATTCAGAATAGAAGTAGAACAATACAAACATGATCCAAGTGCACCAAACTTACCTCTTCTTTGTCACGAAGATTCTGGGCGAGTTCTGACATGACAGGTACTTCCAAGTTTTTGTATTGTTGTTTGCTTCCCTTGCGAGTCATCAAGATGAAATTGATGGTGTTATTGGTGTCGCACACAATTGTTTCTTCACAAAACAAAGACAACAAACGTAATATTAGCCTTAAAGTTTTAAGGGGAATTTTTTGGCAATTTCCACTTTGATATTTCTGTACGACTTTTGCACATAATTTTTCACCAATTTTACACTTCTGAACATAAAGAGAATGATTGACAGCCATTGCATAGACTATTATAAAATTGTAACAAGTTTTTCCCAGTTCGTACTCGTCAGGACTTTTCCAGAATTGTTTAAGGACCTAGCCAATGAATATTCAAGGGTCAGACATCGGCAATTACGAGAAAATGAGACATTAAAACATAATTTTGTTAAATATAAAATCATATCAACACTGTGGCGCTGCCACATTGACAAGGGATGCGAAGTGGCGCCCCTAGCGGGTGCTAGATGGTACTTGATTATTTACAAATAATTAAATTATTTTATTTTGGGCAACGAAAAGCACATAATAAACGATTTTAGCATGCATTACTGAAGGTTAGTATTTTGCAAATAGTATGAACCATATTTTAATTACTAAAATCATTTACCGAGTTTATGAGTGTAGAACAAAGAGTTTGGATAGACAAGTAAAAATTGCTGAATTTGCCTTTCAAACAAACGATTTGTATTGGGTTTTGCTAAAGACCCTTACCAGGTGGTTTCTTGACATTTCCTTTGATGTGCATCGGAACGGAAATATCGACTTGTGGTGGCTTAACGGCCTCTTGACTACGATGCTGAAGATAAAAATGATTAAATCAATAAAACGGTAGAGACCAATGCAGCCAGCTACAAAACTGTAGCAGCTTACGTTTGCACGATAAGCACATTGACGGTAATAAAATAATTATTTCAGACATGTTAAAATTTATTCAACAATTGTCTTGGAATTGTTGGAATTGTCTTGGAATTGGAATTGTCTTGGAATTGGAATTGGAGTTGTCTTGGAATTGTGAACAGTTGGTTCAGGCCCGACCTTCTGACGCTGCTTTTTTCGTCACACTATTATCAACACATTCAAATCCATGTTGTGAGTTAAAAGCTTATATTTACAGTTTCACTCTTCGTCATCAAAACAACACAGAAAACTGCGTAAAAATAGGGGCGTCGGACGAACGTCTAACTGGAAAATCGTCTAATGGAATGCAAATACCGGTAAACGGCGTTGACAGTGATCGTCTAATGGGATAATTGTCTAATATCTGCATAAATAAAAAATCTGGAAAATAGTCTAAACGGAATATCGTATAATGGAAAATCATATAAACAGAATATCGTATAATGGTTAATCTTATAATGGACAAGCGTCTAAGTGGATAAACGTCTAACTGCGGTTGCTGATGTTATATGTACAGCCACAGCGAGCGAGGCAGGGACATTAGACGATTTTCCATTATACGAATTTCCTGTTAGACGATTTTCCATTATATGAATTTCCTGATAGACGACTTTTCGTTATACTGTTATACAGTATATGTTCTTCTAATTATGCGATTTTCCAGTTAGACGATTATCCCTCGCCCCCAAAAATTCACATTGAAGACGCACTCAACATCCAGCAAATTTTCGAAAGCAGACTAAGTTGTTGGTGATGTAGTTTGCAGTAAAGACGTAGTAAAAGTCTGATGAAGACATCTGGGAGGTGTCAAAAATTTGCTGTACATTTTCGATGTGAATTTTTGCTAAGTTTTTGTGTTGTTTTGATGATGAATTGACATTTTTCACAGTATGCATTTCAGTGATGTTTTCAAAGTTTCATTCTTACTCCCAACTAATTTTTCTGCATCACTCCTTCGATATACAGCATTAGTGAGGAAAAGATTAACAGCCGGCATGTGCGGAGTTTTCCAGTGGAATATCAATTATCAAAGCCCTTCTGACATTTAAGAACACTTTGGGGAAACTGCTTACTAGAGTCCGGCCACTGAAAGAATGACTCGGCGTTCGTCGAATATCGCCCATGTTTGCCAGTACGATAGGTGCACCTTGCCGACAGCGAGTTCAATCGAGCTCAACATGGCGTCGAATTCGGCTTCCTTAGGAAAGCGCGGTAACACAGTCAAGCTCGGGAGATAGTTTAAAACGTCGTAAAGTATTTCGAATCTAGGGTGAGTAAATGTGGAGAGTTTAAAACAAACACACAATCCAGAATGTGTGCAATGGCTGCTACTGTCGTGAGGTTTTTCTATACGGCTCCTGCAAGGTGCGTTAAGCCTATAAGATTTCCGGGCAAGTTATCTACAGACGTCGGGGAAAAAAACGGCCGCGTCTATCAACCATTTTGCAGCTCAGTTTTTTTCGACACGTCAATATTACCAGAGATACTATAGCTATAGTATCTCTGATATTACACATGCATGCAAGCAGTGATTTAGGAGTGGGGACCGCACTCTAGTTTGCCTTTTTTGATGGTTGTAATCGGTGTTAGCAGCAATTAAAGTAAGCTGCGGCGCCAAATTGGGACGGCGGTGAGAGGGAAAACGATATGCTGGTTCCTTGTTTCGATTTAGGGTTCAAAACGTTTGTACACTAAAGGCTTAACGTCTGGATACGAGAAATCTTACGAAATTATCGGGAGTGGACA
Organism: Lithobius niger; assembly: GCA_023313725.1. Classification (NCBI taxonomy): domain Eukaryota; kingdom Metazoa; phylum Arthropoda; class Chilopoda; order Lithobiomorpha; family Lithobiidae; genus Lithobius; species Lithobius niger. Next base: position 16,329 of record JAHWFP010120229.1, on the reverse strand, counting down.
AAAGACGATGTTGATTTGTAACTACACTTTGTACCGATTACGTGTGTAAACAAGCGAGCGGTCGCATTGAAATGCATGCTTATCTGACAACTAACACTGTCAATGTATTACTACAAGGATTTGCACACGCTTCAAGGTCACACGTGTGAATTTATTGCTGACTATTTTCGCATCCCCAAACACGTGGAAATAAATTCGTATTTATTCTTAATTCGTCTTATTTTACTTTATTTGTATGAATTAAATAAATTCTTAAATAAATTAAAAGTATTTAATTCAATATTTGTTCAATGTTTGTTTCAATTATTTTGTTTGTTTGGCTTTTGGGCAGCTGAATTTGGATGGCTTGCCTGCGTTACTTGTTGTTGGCTAGCAACCACTAGAGGATGAGTGATACGTTAAGCGCGACGTTTAAGTACGAACCTTCTTTTTAAATCGTTTTTAAAAGTACTTCTACTGGAGCAAACATTTTCTCACTTCACTATGTTGTGGGAGGAACCATAAATTATCTTTCTTCATTGCTGAAATTATTTCATGTGTTGTACGTAGCCATAACAACGTCTCGAAACGAGACCGTGTTACATCATTCCCATTGAATTCAAAGCACGGGCGAGCTCGATTCGATCGTATTCGCAGCTGTCTCTAGCGACAGGAACTCCCTGGACCAAGCTCATAATATAGCGTTGCCAAACCATACGAAATCTACATACAGTATAAATGTGCCTTCGTAACGGGTAATGGAGAGCGCACCTTGCGCACACCAAAAAAACAGGCGAGCGAGGCCACGACTTAAACAATCGATGGTAACCTCAAGTCATTCTCTTAGTGGCCCGATTATAACCTTATTACCATCACAGATTCTGTCCTCCCCCCCCCCCTCCTACTTTGACATCATATTTTAAACGTTTGGCCGGCAGGCCAACTAATGATTTGAGTTACACTTACTTCACAACTGTTTTATGGATTTCTTTAGATTGAAATTCATTAAGGCGATCTTATAAAGTGACAATACCGTTTGAATTGTTGCTAACAGCTGGGCTAATTCCAATTCATTAGAATTAGTGTTCAAATTTTGCAACTTGAGAGGGTAAACGTTTAACCTGGAACATACAATCTATGAACACAGTGTATCCTCATTCTCTCTCGGCACTGGTTCAGTCATTTTTTGCTCTTGACTGCTGCTTTTTTTAGCGGTTTGTTGTTGTCAGATTTTGACCAAGCAAAACGGACAATTTCTTCCTCACAATAGAAAATGGATTGGTGAGGAAATTACACAGGCGACAACCATAGTCTGGGTGGCGGTCACCTGGTGTAAGACGCTTACCACACTTCATACAAGCAGATATTGTATGCACTCAACACAAGCGTCCTATCAAGAAGTGGTTAGAATTAGCGAGGAAGACGATGGCACGCCTTTTAGCGGAATGAGTGTAGTTGCATTGCTTTAGTTTGAATTATTTTATGGGTTGTTAGACAAACGGCATAAAACCTGATATTTTAGCTAGAAAATGCAAGTATTGTAGGAGAGAAGTAAAATGCAATGTTGTGTGCAGCGGCAATCCTAACTTTTGTTGTAGAATTCTTTAGAATTCTTTTAGAATTCGTTTTAACTACCAATACACAGAAACTAGCGAAGCACATGTTGTAGTGGTGTGCCATTGGTTAAATTTAAAACATTAAAGTACACAGAATGCTTTTACAAAACTTGGCAGTCTGCCTAATTTAAATGCATTGTAAGTAAAAGTAGATATAGCTGTAGAAATGAAACTTCAGCTTGCTGTACAATCAAAAAAAAAATTCGGCAGCATTTTATCAACAATGTCGACAGTCAGAATTAGCCATCAGTGGAAACCAATGATTAGTAGATGCTAACAGTCTGTCCCTGTTCTTAAACTGTGTGTAGTTGCCTTTGCTAAGCTTACAGTACTTAAGCTTAATCTACAACCAATAGGAGAAAGGCACCCCACACAGAAGAACCATACTTTTCCTTCCAAAGAGCCTCCATTTTAGAATTGTATACTTCCCTCCCTATTTCTGTCAAATTGTTGTTTTTGTTGGTTACCTGAATATTCTCTGAAAGCATCCGATCAAAAGCCGTCATGAAGTCCTCATCCTCCTGGCACTGGATGCGCCGAGGACCACCAGAAATAACCTTCAATTCATCACCGGTGTCATTTTCTTCCGTTTCAGATTCCATGCCGTCTTCAATATCCATATCCTCACCCGGGTACTTTAAAGAGATGAAAACGAATTTTTTTATTTTAAAATTTACCGAAAAACTCATTCGGCAAATTACGCACCCTTGTTTCATTAACTTCCATACTACGCCACGATTTGTCTACAAATAAACCATCCCAGGCCATAATAACATAGCAATAAGTATAAGCACTGACATCATCCGCTTGATAAAATTGTTAAATATGTGTCACAAACCTTTTTATGCGCAATTTGTTGCGTTTTAATGAAAACAAATGCACCCATTGTTTGGTAGTAAGATTAATAGCACACAGGCTTCTAAAAATTACGTGAAAAGATCTGAAATGGGCAACAAAACCATTACGATTACGATAATTAAATGGACGTCGTGTGATGTTTGTGGTCTCCAAGAGGACATCATACGACACTCATGGCCCACGAAGGGTTAAGGCTACATTTAACTGACCTATGTTCCTACGCACAGCAATGCTTAAGCTGTATATGCATAGGACTAATTGTAAAGTGTTGCATCTTTAAATAATGTATGGTAATTGTTACGCAGCCGCTATCAGCTTCCCTACATAGGGGATACAACAAGCATGAAATATTCCAAAGCTGTTCTTACTGTGACACCAAAAACAAGGAGACCGCAGACATGTAAACAGAGTAAACAGCATTGAGGTCTGATGAAGACAGACCTCAGTGATCGCACAGTCCGTAGAAAATAATAGGACACTGAAGAGCTTGTGAGTGGTGAGTGTCCGTTCGTCTGAAATTTAGCGTTTTTGGTTTTATTCCATCATCTTAAATTGGGATATAACAAATACATAGAACAAATTCTTAGAACTAGAAACCACGGAGCTAAGGTTGTGAAACAACACTGCCGGACATCATTACGACAAGAGTCATTTGCTTTCAGAGTGTGCAATCTGTGGAATAAGCTACCGGCGGAGGTTGTGAAAGCCCCTTCCGTGATCACCTTCAAAAAACGTCTTGATATTGTGTTGCCCTCCTTTATACCGCCCTACGAGTACAAAAATTGGTAGTAGGGGATACTCGACGCCATAAGCCAGCAGGCTTTCTGTCGAATTTTCTTTCAAATTCAAATTCAAATAATGAACCACGGTCCCTTGTTTCCATACTACGTCAATACTTGGCCACGTTCTCCTGCACGTCATCTCATGGTTTTGGCGCAAAACCTGAAAGTCCTTGCTGTTAAACAATGGTTTTGGCACCAACAAGACACAACTATCGTTTCAAGCACACAAGTAGGTACGAGGGTAAGCCAATGTCCGTTACAGTGTCCCTTCACTATTTTCCTTTTTTTAAACTGTACACATGTATTCACCTTGTACGTTATGTACAGTAACGTTCATAAATAAATAAACAAATTTAAAAAAAAAGCCAAAAACAAATTTCCTGTTACAAGCAACCATAAAGTAATCAACAATTTTTTGAGGTGGATTTGACTAGGGTTTTTTCTTACTTCTGTATCCAAAGGTTGACTTTGGCTCTCGCCCGTCATGTCCACATCATCTTCTCTTTCCCCGTCTGAGTTGCTTTCGTCATTACTATGGTCATCATCATCATGGGAATGCTCACGGTCATGGTCGTCGTCATGGTCCCTATCATGGTCCCGATCATGGTCACGGTCATCAGCTGCAAGGAATTTCATTGATATCAGTATCCCCAATTTTACCTTTAATGTGCAAGGCAATTGCAAACCCAGAATTTAGTGTACATCATGTAACAACCCAACAATGATACATTTACAGTGTAGATGTGTTATGTAAGCACATGAATCTGCTTCAAGCAAATCATCCAACACAGTATGTAACGGGTGTTTCTCCAACCCCAGTAGGTCTTTTCCTTTCCCTGGGCCCGCTGCCCTTGCTGTCAGGTTCCACAGAGAGCGAGTGGCAGTGCAAGAGGGTCAGTGCAATGGCAGCATAGGCTCAAACAGGCAATGGCGCGATTCTATGAGCCAATATGCAGACCAGTGCAACCTTGAGAGGCAAGCCGGAGGGAGACCCAGAAGCATCCAAACCCATGACTGTCCGTAGTGAGTGCTCGGAATGTCAGTGAGTAAACGATCCGAGAGGGCGAAGATTGAGTCAGAGTCCGCTCATTAATTTGTAATCAGGGCTCAAGGTCTATCCTGCAAATGAATTTTGAGTCCTGAAAACGAAATCCTGCCGATTTTATTTTCGATAATTTGATCTGATGGTACAAATTTTTATTATTCGGACTGTCTTAACAGAACTGTGATGTTGTTAGAAAGAGACAGAATTAAAATGGGCTTGATTCAGTCTTTCACTCTCGTGGATGAATGATCGTTTTGGTGGAGAGATGCGTAATGGTAAGTTGGTGGCTGAAGCTTTCAAAAGGTTTTGGCAAGCAAATGAACAATAGACCGACAAGGCTTATGCTGAGGTGTTGCCATGAAGCAGACATTAGAATTACTCATTAGATGACATGAGTGAGTACCTTACAATCATGCTATAAATTTTTTTAAATCTTCCTACAAAATTCGCTGAAATTTGGGTTGGCGGCAGTTGCGAAAACATGGTTGGCATGGGTTGTGAAAGCGAGGCTGGCGTCGGTTCGAGTCCCTGGTCGGGCGCCAAAGTTGAGGTGGGGCTAGGGTGAGTACAATATGACAATGGACTCATGCCAGCCTTTGCTCCGATTATAAATCGGATAGTTTACCCACGGACATTTTGTGCATTCAATACAAACACTCTTGTGTCCGAACATTCCTGGGTTACTCTCCTGACCAGCTTGCCCTTCTGGATTGCTTAGCTCTGCATTGTGAATCATTGCGCTCCTCCATGGTGAGACTGGGGGCTTCTGCTGTCATTGCTCGGTTCGTTGTTACTTTCTCGCTGCCTGGACGGCACTGCTCAGAATGACTCCACCTAGAGAGTGGGGTGCACGTACAAGAGCAATGGATCCAAGCGAAGGGAAAGGCCACTGGGGTTGGAGAGGCACCCGTTACAAAGCAACGACCAGTCCGATGCAGTAGTAGTAGAGAATCAACAACGCAGCAAGCCTGAAGAAGAAAATCTATGTTTAAAAACACCGAACACCTGTGCCTGAACCTGAATTACTTACGAAAATTAGCCGCAACCGTGAATCTAGTTGTACATAATTGAAGTAAATAGTATTTTCTGCCATAATAATCAAGTGGTTCGGATAATCGAATAGTTAGGATAATAGAATAGTTTGGATAAGAGAGTAGTTCGGATAATCAAATATTACCGATAATTGAATTAGTTTCGATAGTCAAATAGTTTGAAAACTCGAGTAGTTCAGATAATCAAGGAGTTTGGATAATCGAGTAGTTTGAATAATCGAGTAGTTTGGAGTTCGGATAATCTAATAGTTTTCTTAATGGAACAGTTCGGACTATCGAGTAGTTCGAATAATTGAATAGTTTGGATATTCGAGTAGTTTGGATAATCGAGTAGTTCGGATAATCGAGTAGTTTGGAAAATATAGTAGTTTGGAAAATCAAGTAGTTTGGAAAATCAAGTAGTTTGGATAATCAAGTAGTTTGGATAATCAAGTAGTTTGGATAATCAAGTAGTTTGGAGTTAGGATAATCTAATAATTTGCTTAATGGAACAGTTCGGACAATCAAGTAGTTCGGATAATTGAATAGTTTGGATAATCGAGTAGTTCGGATAATCAAGTAGTTTGGATAATCGAGTAGTTTGGAAAATCTAGTAGTTTGGATAATCGAGCATTTCTGATAATTGAATAATTTGGATAATAGAATAGTTTGTCGAACGGAACCGTTCGGATAATAAAGTAGTTCGAATAATGAAATAATCTGGATATTGAGTCGTTCGGATAATGGAACAGATTAATAACGGTTTTGACTCTTAAAGTTCATAACGAATTTAAAATTTCGCCAAACAATGACACACAATTTCAGTACAGAGAATACCTCACCAGTGTCTTGCAAATGTTTGATGACCATTCGTGCCAGTTTTCTTCAGGCACTCACACTTTTGTGCAAACCCTTAACTACATCATTGAGGCTCACACTTTCTGAAATTCGAGGAGAGCTGAGTACGCCACTCGTACTCTAATTTGGCTTGTTTCCTGCATCCATACTCGAAAAACTCGATTCCTGTGAAAATGCGATAACTAGCGTCACTTACGGACGGACAGCTTGCTAGGAGTGCGATGGCGGCCAAAAATGGATCGCTTTCAACGATTATGAATGCTAAGAAAAGAAAACTTTAAACTACTTGTATAAAAAAATTTTGGAACCAGTAAACGATCCTGTAATGGAAGAATAACAGAGAATGTTATCATTGCAAGGTCTCCTGGGTACTCCAAGTTGAATATTTCCGTAACCGCATTTACGTAGTCGAACTTAACAATTAAAAAAAAAATTATGACACATAATAAAATGGTACCTAGATATATTTTTTTTACAATAATTTACAATATAATTATTACCATACGTCTGCAATTTGTTATACCCAGAAACCACATAGTTATTTTACTAGATTTATTTTACTGAGGCATGTAACAAGTTTACGGCGGCCATTTTTGACTGTGGTCTTTTTCCTGCGAACGATAAAAATGGTGTTGGATCTGAAAGGGTTGAACATCTTAACAAATTTCAAATTTCATAACAAATTAAAAACAAACTTGCAGACAAACTATGTTCAATAAATACTCCAACTCTGCTCAATACTCGACTCTCCTGTTGCAAAATCAACACGGCTTGACTCGTATTAAAACTATTCTGCTCACCCACCCCTAAATGTATAAGAATACTGAATACAAAATTTTGCAACGAAATTATTCCACAACGGACATCAACCAGGCTCAACTCTTAATCCGGGTCTCAAAAGCAACAAATTTCTGAAATTTTCCAAGAATGAGTTTGGATAAGCTGGGTCTTTGGAAAATCGGGGTGGTACTGTACCACTTTCGTTATTAAGTGCAATATTTGTTAACAAGTAAGGTTTCATTTAACTTTACTCGTCTTAGTTATTATCTTTCTGTATCAAAGCTGATTCACAACATTACAATGGCACATCATATTAATATACAAGTAAGACGACCACATAAATCTAAGACACACATACCTTCTTCTATTTCGCTTATGGTTTCCAAGCCATCAGCCTCACTTTCATTCTGCCCGTCTTCAGCGTCTTTATTTTTAAGAGATGGCATGAGTTCCACTAAAATCCAAAAATACACTAATGCATTCAAACGTTTACACTACACTGGCAAGGAAATTTTGGTACATACGGGTATGGTAACTACAAAACAATGCTTACGTTGAGAACCATTTATCCGCATGTCAAAATAAGTAAAAATACTTTGCAATCATTTTAAATACATGATTTTCCCTCTAGTACAGAAATTTAACTGGCCTCAAACTCTTTTGTGCTATACCACTTTACGCGAGAATCAGAAATTATTCCAACTTACGTAAGGCACAAGTGCATGAGCTAAACCTACGCTATAAACCAATCAGGAAACCTACCAAGAAGTATTCATGATGCACATACTGTAAATCACATATTAAATGCCCATAGGCTGTTAAAATTAATTTGATTTTAACAAGGGGGAGGAAACCAAACAAATTTATAACTTCATTTTTCGAATCTTACTTCTGTCCCGGAGGGTGTTTAGGGCTAACTCCATCGTGGAAAAGTCGCTGTTTCCACATACGTGAACTGGATTCAATCTAACACAATGCCTTTATTTTCATTTATTCATGAATTTAGTTTATTACATTGTTCCTTCTCCAAATTCCAACGTAATTTACAGTTTAAACTAATTTATTCCGAAATTATTACGAAAACAAACCTTCGTAATACCCAGCACAATTGACAATGTTGGCTAGCAGATAAGAGTTGCCGGGCTACATAGCCACTTTCCCTAGGAACTTGCATCTAAGTTGGCATGGTTTTCTGTCCGCCCTACATGCTAACTTACATGCAAGTCCCTTGAACCGATGACCATGTAGCCCAGGTTCCTTCAAACTAGACCTGCCTGCCAACATCGACAAGAGCACTGGGTGTCACGAAGGTTTGTTTTTCATAATAGTTTTGTAATAAATTAGATTAAACTCTGAATTATGTTGGAGTTTGGATGGGAACAAAGTAATAAACTAAATTTTTGAATAAATGAATAAATTCTGCATTTCACTAGACCGAATTCAGATCACACATATCAATAATCTATCGCATAGGCTTTATCACTCACCTGTTTCTGTGAATCGAGCGTGTATGAAATTTTTAGTCACTTTTACTGCAGAAAAATCACGATTTAAGGGGATAAAACGTTGATTTCGTTAACGTCTGAAGCTTAAATTGAAAACTGAGGGGAGGGGGGTAACAATGCTACAACACGATTTCTAACCTTAAAGCATTTTTTAGGGGGGTTGGGAGGTAGCTTTGCCAGGGCAGCTAATAGGCGATCTACGGAAATCTGATGTCAAGGCAGTAGAGGACATTAGCCAAATGTAACTACTTACTCAATTTTATTATTATTTCCTTTTCAAGAGCATCCACAGCAAGCTGCGTCTCTTCCATTGACTCAAAGAGCTTCAGTTTTGGACGTAATGTGGTTATGGTGTCTTTCATCATGAAATCCACCGTGACAGGAAAGGGATTCTCTTCCGTCCAAATGTCTAGTGTCTTCTTGAACCAATAATACCGCTAAAATGTATAATAAAATTTCGCAGGATATTTACACCCATAACAAATATTTTGAAATAAACCAAGTCAGACGAAGTGTACGTTGACGAACTACTAAGGATTACTGCGGTAGTGGTAAAATAAGTTTCTTACCTGCAAGTAAATGAGGAAGCAATCCAGTTTCTTTTTGCTTGAGCCACTGTTAAAATACTGCCCGCAAGTGTCAAGCAAAATACACGTTAGCCGCAATCGAAACAAATGGTCAGGTGGGTCCATTTCGCTGTAAGTTCCTGGCAATTCATAAAAAAATGTAAAAGTTAATACAGTATTATCTACTTAGTAATTATCCATAATTTTTATTGACAACCAATTTTACACTCCAGTAATTTTACACAAAAATCAATTCGAGATTATGCAGACTGTAATTATTTATTAAGTAGTGAGCTGTGATTTAGTGCTACGAATTAGTACACACAAAAGTAAAAGGCACAGGGCCTTAAATACTGACTTGTTGCTCATCAGATCAGATGTTCAAATGTATGTATGTCGTCGTTTCACACAAAAAAGGGCTGAGAAGAATGAAGGATGTACGTTAGGCTTCGTTGGTTACTATTCATGCAAGTTTCGTGTTATATATAGGATTTTGTATAAGCGTGGCTTCAAGCATAAGCATTTCAAAATGAAGGATAAGCTAAAATTACTTTTAACCCTTCGCATGGCACGGTTTCTCTACAAATGAACCATCCCAGGCCATAATTCTCTGGTGAAAAGCACAAGTGTCTACATCGTCTGCTTTATAAAATCGTTAAAAATCATGTAATGGACATTTTTATGTGAAAATTGTTATGTTAAAATAAAACCAAATGCACCTACTTTGTTGCAGTAAGGTTAAAATTCCTGCACACCGTGTGAACGGCGCTATTCAAAAATAACCATGCGCCAGTCCCCTGAAAGATGCTTCGCGTCCTACACTGTAAACCAGCATTTAATGCAGAACAGATACAACAAAAGCACCACGAGAATTAAGAACGTCATATGACGTTCGTGGTCTCCCAGGAACTTTTGAGATGCCATAGCCCCCGAAGGGTTACATGTAATTCCCACAAAATTTAAATCCTGTTGTTGCAACTGAAAGTTACAAGTCGGCATTTACATTTTGTTGCCATAAAAAATACAGTGGTCCACCAAACATGCACAGCAAATAGGGACACTTTTCTGGTTCCAAAATCCAATTCTGATTCCAAAAACACGGGTCCTATTTTTCGAAATTTTTTTAACTTTCGCTTGGTGTAGCCATGATGCACCGTAGTAAATTTCAAACGATTCAAAAATTTCGAAAAATAGGACCCTCTTTTTGAGAATCAGAACTGGATTTTGGAACCAGAAAGGTGTCCCTATTTGCACTTATAAAAAAATAACTGAGAAGGGCCAACAATGGTAGGAAGGCAGTACACCAAAAATAACACTTAAAACCAGATAAACGAAGCAATACAGGAAAAGTTGTTTCATAGGTGAATTTTCGGCATGAAATATTACTACACATAGTAATATTACCATCATCAGAAACAGGAACGTGTAGTACTACAGAACGCGACTGCAAGATACAAATTAAGAATTCTCAAATCGGGTGCTGTCAGTTCGAGCTGCAGTGCGTGGCGACAGTGCAGCCTTCTCATTGAGATCATGCACTGATGTTTTGTGGTGAGCTCAGCATTTGGAAAAGAGAGATGAGTTGGAGTCACTATCTTGGAGATTGTTTGATAAAAAAAAGCTCATGAATATTATGAGTGGAACTCTTGTGTTCCTTAAAATTTTGAATTGTGATGTCTGAGGTGTGTCTTATTAAAGGAGTTCGACTTTAGGAGTACTGTAGTAGGAATAGTACTCATGAACTGGCCAAAGTCTCAACTTGCCCACTACATCCGCCGGGACCCCTGTTGCAGATTCGAGGAGGGCGTCTCGACGCCGAAAGGCATTGTTCATGAGTAGCCGGCATTGCCAATTTAAACTATCTTTGTGGAATGAAGACGCTCGCTTAAGAAGATACATACATTCCCTAATTGTTTTATTTTCCCTGAGCTCCGGGTTGACCAACGCCATCGCCTTCAAAGCTGCAGTTGATGACGAGTAAATAAGCTCTGCTTGAGAGCTTGCTCTCATGCTGGCTCTCAACATGACATCATCCTCTTCAAATTGTTGAGTAGGAGTTTTAATGAATGAGGGGTTCTTGAGAACCGAATCCAACTCGATAATACATAGTTTAGTTACATATTCGGCTTCCTTGTAGGTCCGAAACCTCTTCTTATTCGGGGCTCCTTTTCCGACTGATTTGAAAAACATATGTGTTTTCTTCGGATCATGCGGTGGCAGGGGTTTAGAACAAGTCACAGGCAGTTTATTTTTCCTAGTTAACGACTCTGTGTTTAGTAGTTGTCGAAACAAAACACGAATTTTAACTATGTTTAAAATTAGTTTTTACTATCCTAGAATACTTACCTTCAGTAATCCGTGCTAAAATCGCTTAATTTTAGATTTCCATGCTCAAGATAAAAAATTTCACCCATTTTTTGGCTTTCTTAAACATTTTCTAGTTTCATCTAGTTCCCGCTAGGTGCACCACTGTGTCTCCCTTGTTCACAGTGTGCCGCCATCTTTCCCTCACATCGCTCAAACCTATTATGGTTCAGCTCTTGTGGGGAGGCGGGCGGGTTCTACTGAAGGTAAGTATTCTAGGATAGTAAAAACTAATTTTAAACATAGTTAAAATTCGTGTTTCTTACTATCTGCGAATACTTACCTTCAGTAATCCGTGCTGACTTCGTCGCTAAGGCGGCAGGTCGAGCTGAACCCAAGGTCTGGAAACAAAAACATCAAGTTAATACATTCAAGAAAAAGGAAACTTACCCATCATTTAATGGGTCCTCCTTCCTCTCTTGGAACTTGACTGTTGTGGCCTCTCTTCATGGCACGTTCCAGCCACTAGATGACCTCGTATTACGTTGGCTCCTTCTTTCCCACTGGTGTCCCTCAAGTAGTGGCTAATGAAGGTATTTTTGTGGTTCCAGGCACAAGCCGATACCACGTCATCGAGAGGCGTTCCACACCCATACGCCCACGATGCGGCCAACGCTCTCAGTTCATGAGCTCTAATGTCTTTCGGGATGTCAGTATGATCTGGGCCTTCTTCATATGCTTTCTTTATGACCGCACAGATCCACTTGCCCATCCTAGCCGGTGTTACCGGTGCAAGCAAAGCTTCTCCCGATTCACCGTCTATATTCAAAAAGAGTGGTGTGGCTGTAGTGTCGCCTCCACCAACCCTTTTGCAGTGCTCCGTTCGCTTCAGGTAGCATCTAACCGCTCTAATGGGGCATTGTAGTCTCTCCTCATCTTCTCTATTCACCACTGGTGCCAGTGCCCTAATCCTGATCGGTTGTGGTGTGACGTCTGGTCTTGAATTTTTGGCTCGGAAGTGCGCTGGGAAAGTAAGCGTCATCGCAGAGAAATCCCTGGAGAAACGCATGTGTTGGTCCTCCCTCGATAACGCTGCCAATTCGCTCTGTCTACTGGCAGTTGCAAGCGCTACTAGGAACAGTGTCTTATGCGTCAAGAAAATCATTGACGCGGTTCCCAGCGGCTCATACGGTGGCCCCGATAAGCTCCTCAGAACCAAGGGTAGATTCCACTTTGGGAAGAGACTTCTCACTCTAGGTCTTCCATTCTCGAAGGCTTGGATCAGTCTTGAGATAACCCTGCTGGTCAGAATCGGTTTGTCTCCTAAGATCGATACCACCGAGTTAATAGCCGATCTGTATCCCTTAATGGAAGTTGGGGCCAATCCGCTATCGTACAACTCCTCCAGGAACTCGGCCATGTTGCTCTCCGAAGGGTTACATGGTTCCAATCTTCGTTCCGTGCACCATCCGTACCATTTTTTCCACTTCGTTTCGTAGTCTCTCACTGTTGATTTTCGGTGGCATTGAGGAATTCTCTCGACTACCGGGTACGAAAACCCTGCATGTTGAAGGGTCCTCCTTATAGTTTCCATCCGTGAAGGTGAAGAATATGTGGTTGTGGATGGAGTTGTCGTCTCGTTCCTCTCCCTTGGGAAAGGAAGTCCTCCGTAATGGGTAGTGGGATCGGTTCTTCTGACGCTAATTCTATCAGGTCCACGAACCACGGTGCTCCTGGCCACCATGGTGCAATCAAAATGAGTGACATTTTGCTCGATCGGAACTTGTTGAGTGTGTCCTGGATCAAGAAAAACGGTGGGAAGGCGTACCCGGCGAGTCCGTCCCAGTTTATCGCTAGCGCATCCGTTGCCCACGCTCCCTCGTCCGGGAAAGGTGACACAAAGTGAGGTAGCTGTGTGTTGAGTCTGGTCGCAAACAGGTCGAGATGCGGGGTTCCCCACTTGGTAAAGAGAGCTTTGCACACTGAAGGATCTAACATCCACTCCGTCGTCGGGGTCATTGATTTTCTGGACAGAGCGTCTGCCCATACGTTTAACTTCCCTGCAATGTGTCTCGGTTGAAGTGTGATGTCCAATCTGTAGCACAGGTTGAAGAGAAGAGAAGTCTCCTCCATCAATGCAATGGAATGGGTGCCTCCTCCCCTCTTGACGTACGCCACCGCTGTCGTGTTGTCCGACATTATACCGACACACTTCCCCTGCAGTTTGCCTTCCCATGCTGTAATGGCCAATCGTACTGCCCCGAGTTCCAGGACGTTGATGTGAAACTCCTTCTCCTGTTCCGACCACCTCCCTGATGCTTCGGAGCTGTCCATGTGCGCTCCCCAGCCCTCCATTGATGCGTCAGAAAACAGTAGGAAGTCTGGGGTCGGCTCGTGGATAGGGACTCCTTTCGTCAGTGTCTTTTCCTGCATCCACCATTCTACGTTCCACCGTGGGATATTGTCCAGGGGTATCCTGTCCAACCAAGTCACTCTCGGTGACCAATTCAGCTTTCTGAACCAGTGTAATGGCTTGGCTTGCCACTGACCCCACCGAACCAGTCTTGTTAATGAGTCCATTGAACCCAGAACTGAAGCAAGGTCGATTGCGGAGATGTGTGTCCTGTCCAGAAGTTTTCGCATTTCTGCGATGGTTTTCACTGTCCTTTCCGGGGAAGGGCGTACCAGCATGTTCCCTAAATCGAACTGTGCTCCTAGGAAAGTGAATACTCTCTGTGGGGTAAACCGAGACTTCTTGATGTTGACGCCTAATCCCAACTTGTGGAATATTGTAACGCATTGTTGGAGATTGCCTACCAATGCCGTCTCGGACTCGTTGCGAAGCATCCAGTCGTCCAGATAGGCATGCGTTCGAATGTGTAATTCGTGCAGACGGCATAGGACAGGGTGAAGGATCTTTGTGAAAACAAATGGGGCCGTCGATAGTCCGAAGGGGAGGGTCACAAAGTGGTAAGTAATTCCTTTGGAGTACACTCTGAAAAGGTGATGCACCGATGGATGTAGGGGGACGTGCAGATATGCGTCTTCTAAATCGATGGTCACCGTGAACTCCCCTTTCCTCAGCGCCTTTCTGATGGAATCTATCGTTTCCATCTTGAAGTGCTCCTTCTCCAAAAACGAGTTGAGTCTTCTTAAGTTGAAGATGAGCCTTGTG
>JAHWFP010120181.1:3514-13743 GCA_023313725.1 Lithobius niger | reverse complement strand
CCTTTAAAATCTACATCCGAGTTACCTATCTTGTACCTTTTAGTCTCCGGGTTGTATCTCATACCAAAAACAGGGTCGGTGACGGCCTCTTTAGTTGCAAGCATGTTGAGGTACTTGGTGGCTAATGGTCCTAGTAGCACCGTATCTAGTAAAGAAGTTTCTTCTTCCAAGTATCTCATTTGAGTACTTGGAGTCACATGAGCCGGGAGTGAGCATCCCCATAGAGCTAGACAGCCATCTCATAGCCCCAGCATTAAAAAAGCCAACTGGGATTCTGAAGTTTCCATCCCCCCATCATTATCTTCCTCTCTATCTTTGTTAGGTCCAGTCACAGCTTCCCTGGCTGTGATGGCCAACAACTCTTTGATCTGGCGCTGACATAGGGAAGCTGCCTCTTTGCTCTCCGTAGCTTGGAGTTTGTTTGTTGAAAGATGGGATGTTGAAAGATGGGATCTGTTACTGGTTTGAATATCTTTGACAGGTTCTCCGACTCTGTAATCTTTTCTAGCTTGGTATCCATAAACTTTCGTTTGTCGTTGTTTTAAAGCCTCGTACTGGGCGAAGCTTGTTGTTTCTTAGTGACTTTACTAAATAATAAATTGAAAAATACTAAATAAAAAATATGAGTTCTTATTAACGCAAACACAAATTCTTGGTAACCTGAACGTGATTTCTTGTTAACTTAGTCTTGATCTTGTTAACCCAAACACAAAATATTGTTAACCCAGACATGATTTCTTGTTAACTCAGAAATTGTTAACACGAACATGATTTCTTGTTGAGACAAACAAGATTCTTGTTTAATCAAACACAATTTTCCTCTGTCTAAAGCATCATACATATTTACCTTCCACCTCTCAGTGGTTTGGTCTTGTCTATCATCAGGAATCCGTGAGGGTCAGAGTTCCAGTACTCATTGCACCTTTCCCTCAACTCCTTGAAATTTGTATCATGCTTTACGTGCTTGTTGTACACATGTGTTTAAGGTAAGCATCAGCCTGCCTAAACATAATTAGGACGTTGCTATTGCCTTTTATTACCCGCTTAGGTATCCTGCTGTTGGTTTGACGCAGGTAAAAGACGTCTACATTAGCGTGACGTCCATAGGCGAAATACCGCTCGATCTTCTTCTGTTTTTCTATCATGCAGTTGTCGAATATGAAAACGGTCTTGTTGATAGGGTTATCTATCAGTTGTTCGGCTACTTTGGAGCAATCTCTTTGAAATCCTATCTCGACCATTCGTATTTAGTTCGAAACAGGGTTTTTGGAGCAGACATAGAGTCTGTTGTAGTCCAGCCAACCATCACTGCCGAAGATATTAAAAATTATATTCATTTTCCACAGTCTGCCAATCTGCAGATGATGCATCGAAGTTGTTTGGAGAATTTAAGCACGTCCCTCCTCTTCTTCTTGTCTCTCTCGAAGGTGTTCTCGTCCATGGAGTCATAGTTGATGATTTTCATTGTATTAGTTAATTGAAATAAAGGAAAGGAATGATTTGCTTTATTACATACCAAAAAAATGCTTTATAGTAAATACAACAAATATTCAATACTTTTGTTTAGTTTATTAAAACAACAACAATTATTATTTAAAATGTATTGCTTCAAGTGTAACTTATTTATCAATACTGCAAATCCAGTTATCTTCAAAAATCGATAAATGCCAACTCCTGAAGGGAAAATGGGAAGTGTGTTGGACAAACAAGTCACAGTTTCAGAAACTACACGGTAAATCGACTATCAAACTGTCTAAAGTTCCTACAAGGTAAAGAAAGGGAATGGGGCCTGTTAAACACATTGGTAAATAAATTACCAGTTAAACAACATATCCGAAGCTATACATTTTTTGATCTGGTACAAATCTGAGCAAGAGACTAGCTAGAGGAGCCATCTGGATCAACGCGCTGGATGAATTTCAAAAAAAAAAACACGACATAGCTTTTGACAACAGCAATGATTTCGCTGATAAACACAGGGTGGCCGAGGATTTAGCTTCAGCTGCCAAGAAAGTAATTTTCTCTCTTACCAGTGTGGGGTTGAGCAAGAGAGTAGCTGGTGCTATGACGGCTAAAGTCAAGTTGGTTATGAGGCTATAAATATATAGATGGATCAATATTAGTATTAATTAATGATCTGAGTCTAAATGGAAAAAATATATATAATAATAAATGACAAGTAGAAAAGGAAACTCTAGCCAAAGAACTCCACAAACCAGCCCGCAGCTGTTACCCCAGACATAAATCTCAAGCTACCTTTTTTGATGACTTATGGCAGATAGATTTAGTCGACATGAAGCCATATTCCCACGTCGACAGCAGGTACAAGTACCTACTCGTCCAGATAGATATAAACAGCAAGTTTGTGAGAGTGGAAACGATTAAATCAAAGTCTGTGTACGACGTATGCCTTCAAAAAATTGCTAGTCTCGACTCAACCACGACTGGTACAATCCGACGAAGGGACCGAATTTTTAAACACTATGTTCTCTGCCCTGGTGAAAAGGCTTGGTATCAACCATTATTCCGAGACTAAGGAATCCATGGTCGAACATTTTAACCTGACATTGAAGACTTTAATGTGGGTAGAATTCACACGTAAAGGTAGCTGTAACTGGATAGATCTACTTCCTTCTTTGTTAGATAAGTACAACAATTCGGTGCCCAGAACCATCAAGGCAAAGCCTAACTAGAAACTTTAAGCGTTAAATTAAATAATTGAAAATTGCACAGTAGGTTCTTTTCATATATTTTATTTACATTCGAACTATTACTCGGCGGGATTAGCTTGGCGACTTCACACGGCCGGAAATCTTGGAGAGAATCCTTAACAAGTTTTGTTTTGGGATTGTTTCTAACTACTGGCTACTGACAACTAGTAACGATTTTCTTCTATCGCGAAAATTAATTCTTCCAAGTGGTAAATAAATTAGGTTCTTAGCTCATTTTACTGGTATTGCTCTGGAGATGTACCCTTTTCATAAGGCGTCTTATAATTGGTCAAGTGGTTCTGGCAATCAATAACGGTTTTTCTTTATCACGAAAATTAATTCTTCCAAGTGGTAAATAAAGTTGGCTCTCAGATCATTTTCCTGGTATTTCTCTAGAGATGTAACCTTTTCATGAGGCCTCTTCTTATTGGTAAAGTGGTTCAGGGGCTAGGGACCTCTTAAGCAACAAAATCGATAAGTTCACAATGTTTTAACCATTGTTATTATGCAACAATGTCAAACTGAACATTAAATGAACCGTGCTAGGAGATACTGCAGTACTAATAAGAAATACTAATCATATCAAGAAAAGGTGACTACTGTCCTCATAATCGAATGAAAGCTAATAAGAAAAAACAAATAGACCAGGATCCAACATTGGCGTTTCCATCTCATAATTGGTAAGAAAAAATGGATTTCATCAATTTGGACCAAAAATATCTGATATCCATCCCATAAAAAAAAATTGTTAAGGATTCCTGCCAAGCTCTTTGGCCGTGTGAAGTCATTATATCAAATGCCAAGCTATTTCACCAATCTAATCCCACCGCCTATGACTTCAAATGTTAAATGAAATAATTGAAAATTGCACAGTAAGCCATTTTTCATAAATTTCATTTACCCTTGAAACTATCACTCGGTGGGATTAGCTTGGCGAAAGAGCTTGCCGTTTGATATCACGACTTCACATGTCCAAAAAGGTTGGTAGGAATTCTTAACAAGTTTAATTCTGGGGTAGGTTTGTTTTACTAACAGAGCTCTCATGTAAATTCTCAAAGAGTATAACGTCACGTCTACAGCTCATTTGGAAAAGTTTGCGTATCTAAATTTTGGCACATATGTAAAGAGTAATGTGGTGAAGTGCCTTTTTCTAAAATGAGGGTTGCAGCTAGAAGCACGACGCCTAGAACTGGTGCGTAAGTGCAAAATTATAATTATAACCATTGTTTGTATTGTCATCCAACAGTCTATTATAACATGCTTAAGTGTTATACGTGCATCGTTTCAATATTTAATTGAATGAATACGTTATTGCTGCAAAGAGCGGCTCACAAAAACAACAAATCCCACTTAGAGACCGGGATTCTTTCATTGCAAGAAGAGTTGCAGATCGTGAGCACAAGGTTCAATCAAGAAGGAAAAAAGTAATTTTTTTAGATAAATGTTTTAGCAATCTGCCATGCTCGCTGGTTAAGCTATGCACTTGCTAGACACGATCAGCCAAGTAGTTGAGATTAATTGTGATTGAGTGAACAATTCCAGCTTTATTGCGTAATTAAAATTAACCGCAGGAAAAGCAACTGGTGTGGGATGCGCTGATTGAATGAGCGACGCCAATAAAAATCAGCATTTGTTAGCCACTATGCTCAAAAATGTGATTGAACAAACTTATACATGTGAAGCTATGCACATGCAATAAACCAAAGCGTGTCAATTCGGTTGATGTAATGACTAATCGGTCAACGGCAAATGTGAAAATTATGAATGAGAAAATTTGTAGATATAAAATTCAACCTGAAAACTAGGTATGGAGGTGACGATAAGATCGTGTGACCTTTTGTAGGTTCACAGTCCCATGAAAGTTGTGATGTACACCCAAAACTAAAACTGGCGTAACAGAAGCCGCCAAGTTTCCAAAAAGGTTCGGCCTTTAAAATGAGGAATGACCACCAAGGTTAATCTTATTAGTCAAATTAATCGCACCGAATACTACTTCGAACGTTAAATGAAAACTTGAAGGTTGCTACTGCAAATAGCAAAGTTCTAGGTTTCATTTAACTTTTGAACTATTAGTCGGTGCAATTAACTTGGCTAATACGATTATCCTTGGCAGCCTTTTCCTGGTTGAATGATATCACTACTTTCTAAGGCTGACCCTTTTTGGAAACTTGGTTGCATCTCTTATACCAGTTTTGGTTCTTGGTCGATATTACCATCTTGTTTCTTTTTTCACTTTAGTTTTCATATTGTGAGTATTTTAAATAATGAAGTTATCAAACGCTAACTTGGTGCCATATTATTTCTTTCAGCCAGGGAAAAAAGTCAAGCGAAAAAAATATCTAATCCCGAAGTTTCGGCATTTTACGCATGACTTTCACCCGCTAAAAAAAATGATATGGCAGGAAGTTAGCTTTCGATAATTTCAATATTTAAAATACTCACAATATGAAAACTAAAGTGAAAAAAGAAACAAGATAGTAATATCGACCAAGAACCAAAACTGATAAAAAAGAAGCAGCCAAGTTTCCAAATAAGGGTCAGCCTTAGAAAGTAGTGATACCATTCAACCAGGGAAAGGCTGCCAAGGATAATCCTATTAGCTAAAATACTCACAAGATGAAAAATGAATTGCACAAAGAAACAAGTAGGTAATATGTCTCCTGCTATTTGAAATTATCAACAATTTTTATTATTTTATATCAATGTGAATTAGTTGATTAATCACGGCATTGCACGATTGAGAGAAACGAATCCCGAAAACCCAGGATTACAAATACTTCCTAGGTTTGGATTCCCTAGTGATTAGATGCCCCAGTAACTCCTACCCTACATGCTCACTAACCCATAGGGAAAGGTATGAAAATGCAGCATCAGCAACTCTCCACACTCCTGTAAAAGACCTGCAAGAAACCTCACATTAGGAGTAGAGAAAGCACCACAAAATGTTTACAGATGGTTTGCTTAAAAAGGGTTGCTTTATTCCCTATTTTTTCTACTACTGATGGCCTCCTAAGAAACATCCACATGCCCCTTTTGTTTGACTGAGAATGTTCAGTGGAAATTGCTTTGTTCCCAAATGTTTTTAAGTATGTCTACTAATACAGGGTTTATTACCTGGGTGATCATATCCCGTAATTTCTGTACACTAGTTACCTCCTTTGCTTACAGTTTATCCTTTATGAACATGTACTTTCAGCAGGATGCCCCCCCACTGCCAACTGAGGCTTACAAGTGCATGATTACCTCGACACGGCTTACCGAAACCGTTGAATTGGTCAGGGCAGACCAAAAGCCTGGCCACCAAGATCCCAAACATTACTCCCCTAGACTTTTTCTTGTAAGGCTTTGTGAAGGACAACGTGTTTGCAAGAATGGGTAACTAGTGAGCAAGAATTACGGGACAGGATCAACCAGATAATAAACACGTATTAGCAGGCATGCTTAAAAACGATTGTAGCGAAATCGACTTTCGACTAGCTATTCTCAAAGCAACAAAAGGGGCAGATGTGGCTGCTTATTCAGAGCCCATCATCAACAGAACTATAGTAAAAAAAACTTTGAGTTAGTAAATAGTATGAACGTTACCATTTTTAAATAACTGGTTTTTTAAAATTTAATTTCTTTATGGGCTGTATAATTTGTGGGCACCCTGTATATACTAGCTGGACCCATGCATGCGTTTCACAGTGGATTGAATTTCCCAGTCTCCGCCGCTCCTGATGTTTGGTCTTTTTAATAAAGCGAATCGTGTTTCCAATATTTAACTCATTTGACTAATCGTTTAAGCCAAACTGTTTTTGCCGGATGGAATAATTGCAATGTGACTCTGTTAATTAGCTTTTTGCAATTCTGTCTCGTGGTTTGGTTTTCTTGAATTGTTCCCAATCATGTAAGGGATAGTGCTAATGTTCCCATTGATGAAATTTCCACAGCTGTCCATTAGCTTCTAAGGATGGCATTAGCTGGATAAATAGTGAGTTAATGTGGTCTGATGTAATTGTAATGATACTCTCCATTTCCGCTCTTCCCCTCCCACAAAACAGTCGTCTACTTGCCGCCCCTTACTGCCGGCCTCTCGACCAATTCTCCGTCCTCTCAGGACCCTTACTTGGTAAGCTAAGTAGCTCTTAAAGAACTTGGTCTTGCCACGTGCCAGAACTGTGTCTCTAAGTTTTCACTTGAGCACCTATATGTTGCCTGATCGAAAACTGTGACTACGGTTTTTCTTCTCTGAGCAAAATAACCCTGTTACATAGGAAAGCCAGCCAGCATTCATCTAGTCCAACACTTATTTGTTCTAGCGATTTACCAAACGATAACCATTCAGAGTGATCGATTTTGGCTCTGGAACAAAACTCGATTAATTTGTGGTTGTAAAGCAAATAAAACAGTCCAGTTGTCTCCCTAAGACCTGTTGCGGCCCTGTATTTTATAGTGGTTAGTATTTTATTGTAAGTATGAAACATGGGGAAGGGTACAGCTGATTTCGGGGAACTCATCTTTCATTGTGTGTATGTTGTGTATTTTTAGGTGACCAAGGAAAACATGCTTCAGCAATCATTTTCCGAAAATTAAATCTGTCTCTTGTATGCGTTGTGGTTTTTGTCATCCGGGGTACAACTGGACTGTTTTATTGGCTCTGGAAGTGTGCGTCCCAAAATAAATGCTCCTTTGTACAACAAAGTCCAAACCCTTAACAGGTGACATCTCATATTCTGCAACGCGTACAACCAAATTGTGACAAATAATTTTGTCAATTTGCCATGGCATCAGCGGTCGTGCGTGCAGTGATTGTTGCTGCTTACTTTTCAGCTTAATTCTGAAAGCCCGCATCAATTCAAGCTGACAATTTCGAGGCCTACTTGCATCGAAAATAGCTTTCACTTTTGTTTTGTTTTGTACAGTATTATGACGTGTGGTTTCAGTATGTGGTGTAAAATCTCTCAACTACGAAAATTCCCTTCTGCATACATAGGCGGAAAGCTGTGCCTCATTGTATAATACCAAATCTGTATGTTCTTACGACATCTTACACCAGCAACGACAGCTTGCGCTATAGAATTGTCGATCATACTGAGAAGGTACCTTTGTTAAGTCAATGCCTGAAACAATACCTACTAATCAATTTTAGGGCTGCAAGTTAAATTTCTCACTGTTTTTCCATTGGAGGAGATGTAACACATACATTGAGATCTTTTCCTAACGAAGAGAATTACTTTTGGAACTAGCTACGTCTAAGTGGTTGAGAAAATAAAATTGTCCAGAATGACATCCCAGTTTCACACGTTCTAGTCCATTTTTAGTTCATCCTTTCTGGATGCAGTATTAGTGCGTTGCCTAAGTTATTAAAACTGTTCACTAAACATTTTTAAAGAAATTTTGTCCTGATTAGTTAGCTGATATAACTAGGAGAATTGCTCGAGGAGAATTCTTGGTGCTGACAGACATTGCGAGCAAAAATTACCAAATAAACAAATGTTTAAGGAAGTGATCCGAATAATGTGCGCGTTTTTCTTAGTGCGCCAGTTCATAATACAAATGATAAACAAAACTAAAAATGGTCAATTAAGTTCAATGTAGCAGTAGTGTTTCACGTATTCTCTTTTATCCAACGTAGAAAGTCAATCATTTCCACTACTGAATAAATATTTATCCTACAACTTACTAAAAGTGTTTATGAAAAAGTGCTGTTTCCGATGACGAACGCTGATTTCGTTCGGTTCGCTCACTCAATCAGCTCAACCTCAGAAACACGACCACCACTACAGCCGACCACCATGAACCACACATCAACAGAACACGCCACGGTTTTAAGTTAAACAAAACTAAAAATGATCAAGTAATGTCATTCCAGAGTTGTAATGTTATCATTCAGTATCAATACCTGTTGAACTTTTGGGCTGGGGCCCAATGCCCTTTTAACCAACATAGAAAGTCGGTCATTTTCACTATGAATAAATATTTAGCCTATATTACTTACTAAATGTACTTAGGAAAAAGTGCTGTTTTCAATGACGAAGGCTGATTTCGTTCGCTTCGCTCACTCAATCAGCGCAAACATTACCTCTGAATCGTGACTGGAATCAATATAACCACTAAGAACCACAAATCACTTGAAATGTTTGGTAGCACTAAGCTTTACATGGGTTTTCGTGTTTCACTTATTTTAAGAAGTTTTTTCTTTACGTCATGCACAGTACAGCTCTTTCCATGGGCTCCTTGTCACTTTTCTTCCTGATGATCCCTCACTTGGCCAAACAGCAAGTGACAACGCCACGGTTTGAACGCAACCTAGGCCTATACAAGACAATAGGTCTCAGCCGACCTGCTCTTGTATCAGCACAAATAAGGAAGGAACCAGCTAACCAACTTTACGTAAACACTAATGGTCGAATATTGCTGGTTGAAATGTTACAGATGCAGACGTAATAATATTCTTGGCACCCTTTACTAGTGCGAATACATTTTCTACACGTAATTTAGTATTTAGCATTTAATTTTTTGCTGTCTTTGCGTTACTGCTAAACAATTATTCTCTTGTCCTGGATTTGTTAGTATATAAAATTTCAATGAATAACTTTCAAGTTTAAAACAGGTAATAAAACAGTACTGCGAAAAGCTACGTGCCTTTACTGATTGTTACTAAGAATAACAATTTAGTAACTCGCTCCTCGTTGTGTTCGTTGCCGCCAGACCATTGTTGATGGACGATCCAGATAATTTCGGAAAAAAAATTTGGCAACAATCATGACGTCACGTATTGTTGAGGCAATGTTGGGTGATTGTTGCCGAATGTAGCAAATGGTCATTTTTCGTTAATTTCGGTCATTTAGGACCCAGTTCGGACTTTGAAAATACGCCTACACAACGAACGGGTTAATTTGCTTTCTTTTGACAAACTTCTCATATTTGTAGCCATCTACTTTCAGAGGAGAAGATGATCATCCCCAACCAACCAACCAACCAACCAAGCATAAACCGCATCTTCTTAATGAGGACTAGCGGAGTCCTCGCTTCGCTTGCTCATCCCGCCGCGTCTCGCTGCGCTCGAGGAGACTTCTTGTTGAAACTCATATGGTGCTGACAGACACTCCCAGCAAAAACTTATAAAACATATGTTAAGGAAGAGATCCAAATAATGTGCGAATTTTTCCACTACAGGATAAATATTTAACCTACAACTTACTAAGAGTGTTTAAGAAAAAGTGCTGTTTCTGAAGACAAACGCTGATTTTCGTTTGCTTCGCTCACTCAATCAGCGCAACCTACCCTACTACTTAATTACTGTATTTAGGAACAAGTGCTGTTCTCATGACAAACGCTGATTATCGTTCGCTTCGCTCACTCAATCAGCGCACACATTTCCTCAGAAACGTGACTGAATCACTGTAACACCGAGAACCTCACATCACATGTAATTTGTGTTAGTACTACACTTTACATGGGCTTTTTTGTTTCACTTTTTTAAGATTTTTTTTTTCTGTACGTCCTGCTCAGTGAAGATTTTTCCATCAGTTC